>JANHFM010002259.1:175555-187812 GCA_032468115.1 Grayia smithii
AAAAGTTTGTTTTTTAAAAAAATTATATATATATATATATATATATAATTTTTTTAAAATAAACTTTACATCATTTATCATTCAGTGTGTCATTTGGGTACAATTTTTTGTGTCATCATAATATATATATTTCTTTGCTTTTACATTTCAATTTAATATATTTCCTGTTAGAAGATTTTTCTTCTGGATGGATTTAATTTTGCACCACTTTTTGTCCATATTCATTTTCTATCCAATAATAAAATTGCCCCCATATTCTGATTCTTCCTTCCCTTAAATTGCTAATATTAATCTATTCATTTCTGCACATTCTAATATTTTCTTAATTACCTCTCCGTCTGTAGGTATTTTTTTCCACTTTCCAATTTTGTGCAAATACAACTCTCACTGCAATTATTACATGAATAATCAAATGTACATTTTCTTTACTAATTTTCTCAGGTAAAATACCCAACAGAATTAGCTCTGGTTTTAAATTAATACGTTGCTGAGTCATTTTTTCTAACCAAATCTGAATTTTTGCACAATCATTTCGCACTTCTGCACATGTCCACCACATATGGTAATACGATTCCGGTGTCTGGTGACATTTCCAACACTTAGTTGATTTATCTTTAAACACTTTTGCCAATCTTTCTGGTGACATATGCCATCTATAAAACATTTTATACAAATTCTCTTTGTATGCTGTTGCCATTGTTAACTTATAGTTTCTTTCCCATAGTTGTTGCCATTTATCAACTCTATTGTGGATTTTTAATATTGTACATCTTCCGGAGTCATTGTGTATGTTGTTGAATGAATGAATGAATGAATGAATTAATTAATTAATTAATTAATTAATTAATATTATTTGGTAAACTACTTTTTCAATTTCTTTTGACACCACCTGATCAGTGAATCAGACAGTATTCTACCATGATGTTCCTGCAAGTGCTTAGTCTTGTATATATCTATTGGGGAATATGTTTCATGAAATGTGAGACTATTTTTTTTAACATTTTTATTAAAAAGTTTTTTATTATATACAAACATTAAAAACATACAAAATACAAAATGTATTACATACATATATGCATACAATGGACGTAGTTCGACCTCTGAGGTCATCTCTATTTCTCAATTATTTACATTAGTATTTTAAGGATATTGTTTCTAACATATCAAACAATTTCCGCAATCTAATGAAAGTCATTTTACATGCCATATATTATTTAGTTGTTTTTTTAAAGTCATGTTGTTTTATACATTTTTGTTAACGTTTATGTAGGTTTACATGAACGCTTGTGAAAAGAGATCATAGGAAGGAGGAAAATGTATTTCTTTTCTTTTGTACAGAGACAATTGGGACATAGATTAACAAGATTGAAAGAGACCTTGGAGGTCTTCTAACCCTTGCTCAAGCTATTCCTGACAAATGGTTGTCCAAACTCTTCTTGAAAACTTCCAGTGCTGGAGCACCCACAATTTCTGAAGGAAAGCCTGGTTAATTGTTTTCATTGTCAGGAAATCTCTCCTTATTTTTAGGTGGAATCTCTCTTTAATGAATTTTCACCCATTACTACTTCTCTTGCCCTCATGTGCTTTGGAGAACAGATTGACCCTCTCTTCTGTGTGACAGGCCTTCAAATATTGGAAGGCTGCTATCATGTCGCCCCTAGAACCCTTATCATCTTTGTTGCTCTTCTCTGTACTCATTCTAGGGTCTCAGAATCTTTTTTGCATCATGGGTGGCCTGTAATACACATCTATGGTAATATCATTCTTTTTCCTTTTATATTAACCCACGTGCATTCAACAAAGTTTCAGCCTTGTTTTTGTGCATTTCTGTAGAGGTGTAGTGATTTCTTACATATAATATAACTCCACCCCCTCTTTTGATTTTTTTTTAACAATTTGTATCCTTCTAGCAATACATTCCCGTCATAAGTTTCATCCACCAAGTTTCGGTAATTATAACAATATTGTACATGCCCTCTGTACTAAGACAAATGGTTCAAGACAAAAATGTCCATATTGTTTACCTATTGAAACACATGCATTATGTTGTAAATTGAAAGTTGTCTTCAATATGTAAGACAAATAATCTAAAACGGATGTTTCTGGCTGTAGTAGAAACATTCCAAATTATCTGCTATTTGATATGTAGCATGTTATAAAATAGTTGTCACACTTTTTAAGTTCACTTAGAATCTGAGGGCAAAGAATGGCTGTTCACTGCTGTACATTTGGCACAAGAGTGCCACATTGGTATTTTCAAGGAAAGTAGCTAGTCCTTGTATTGGATGTAGAACTGAAGCTTTTGACAAAAACAAACATAGACAAGGTTAATTGCAACCTCTGAAATATATTGGTGTATTGTCATCTGTTGCTAGTTGAGTTTAGGCCAGAAAGGATTTGAAAACCCATGATTTCTAATCCAAATACCAGCAGCTGTTTGGAAAGTAGCCAACTAAACAAAAAGGAAAAGCTTTTCTGTATGATAGGATGTCCAGTTTGAATAAAACACACAAATCTATTTTAAACTCTGTTTTAACAAGTGACAATGTTGCAGGTGATTTTCTTTTTCCTTTTCAAGTTTAATGAAATTGGTGATTGTTAAGTCATCTGCTTTTCAAGCAAATGAGTCTAGAAAGCTCCCTGCTTGAAACTACTGCAGCTGAGCCCCGTCAGCTGTGTAAACATTTCTGAATGTGTTACTCCCAAAAATATAATTAATTTTTATCTGAAATTAGAACCTCCAACTTAATATTTATGAAGATTTAATGTTAGTAATAACAGTCTGAACAATTGCCCCTCTTTTGCTATTTATAAAGTTTGTTTCTAAGTGTTAAGTGTTAGTTTCTCCCTTTTTAAAATTCCAGGCTTTTGGAAATAACTTAATTTTAATATATGTCTCAGTGATGGCTCTTCAAGAATATTAATCGTAACTTCTAATAACGAAAGAGTTAAAGATAGACTTGATTAGAATACTTTTAATTTACATTTTATACAGCATAAAAATACTTTGTTATACCACAGGAGGTTTTTTCAGTACAGTTCTCGTTAACCTTTGCCTTAGCAAACAGGCAACTAAATAAACTTCCAATAATTAGATTCTGTGTAATCGAGCCTCCTATGAACCTAATAAGCTTCATTCTTCTGCATTAAATGCAGAAATGCATCAAAGTCAAGAGACTTTTTAAAAGCCCTACTGCTCCTCCCTTCGGAATGACAGCACGTTCTTTGTTTGCTATTTTTAGTCTAATAAAATATAGGGTACAGACTGAGAAGTCAATAATGACTTCAAAAAAAATTTTTTTTTGCACATTTGCACAAAGAAAATAGGTAGGTAAAAGTGAGCCAGTAGGGGAATATTTCCATGCTGTATCAGTTTAACTGTGAGAAACAAGGAGCTTGCAAAATTGTTAAAATGCCATTTTACACTTTAAGAATGGCTTTTTAGTTTCTATAGAATGTAAACATCACTAGCACTAGGAGTGTAAATTTGCTTCATTTCATTATAATATAAGCGCAGTTCCTGATTTCTACTTACCGGTTCAATTTTCAGCTATAGTATTTTGGAAGAAATATTTGATAACAGAAGCTTTACTTGCACGATTTGCAATATCTGCTATTGTCTGATGTTGTCATCACATCTGTGGAGATTTATTTAGCTTTTTTTTTTTTTTTTACTTAAACCATTATCTTATGGAACATAATATATCTTATTGTGATGAGACTTAAAATAGAAACACATTTTAAAAATTATTAATACCTTATGGAATAGTTACAAGGAACAATTTAATGTTTTAAACAGTTACTGTAGAAAAATACATATTCCAGAAGGACATTTTCTTTTGCTCTTTTTCTCAGTTAAATTTCTCAGTAGTGTTTTTTTTCTAAATGAAAAAATTCTTTGGATGCACATTTCGGCAGTCTGTTAACAAAGTAGTAAACATTATTTCCTTGTGCTTAATCAAGTGGCATTTACAGCATTTAGCATGATCGAGTAATAGTTTCCTTTTTGTAGATTAATTTTGTTAACGTTTAGATTGGGCAGGCCTTGGTTTAAAGTCCTACAGTATTTCAGCCTATTCCAACAGGTAAAGAATATACTCGTTTGCCATATTGGCATTTCTTAGAAGTACATATATAAAACAATTCAGCCTCAATTTCAGTTCCACATTAGTAACAGCAGACTCACAGAAAGAAGGAAGGGAGAAGAGTTATTTTATTTGTTTTTATGCATCTTGCCTTTATTAGTTTTACAAATAACTCAAAACAAATCTAACATACCTTCCCCCCACCTCTGTTTTCCTCACAACATCAACCCTGTGAGGTAGTTGGACTGAGAGAGAATGACTGGCCCAAAGTCACCCAGCTGACTTTCATGGCTAAGGCAGGGTGATCAAGGCCCTTTTTACTGAACTTTCTAGCAGATTGGGGCAATATTCAAACAGCTGGGGAGTTATAATTAGAATTGCTCAGTAGCTCCACTATCAACATCACTTGCCTTCTTCTCATTGGAATTTCTTTAAGGAGTTAAAATTGTGACTTTTCCTTTTCTTCCTGTTCCTTCTCCCTCTCCAAGAAGTAAAGCAGAGAACAGAAAATAAATGGTGCTTCTGAGTACTATCTACCTCTAGAATTTATTTACAGGATATTATTGGAAACCAAATAAAGTTAGCAAAGATTTCAGGATGATAGTCCTTATAGCTTTAAACAAAAATTTGGAATTTTGGAGCAAAGGTTGATTATTGATTCAGGTTTTCATGTGACAGTTCAGCAGAAATATTATAGATTACAGAACATGAGAGTATGATTCTGTTTTATAATGCTTGCTTTAAGTGGAAAGTTAATAAAAATCTAGAAGCAAATATAATACTTATCACATTGGATTTCATAGAAAAAAATTATTTGGGGATAAAAAATAGAAGATAATCTATTTGATGTTATTTTTCTTGGAGAACGCACTGTATGAAATAGAATGCTTTTCTGTTGACTGTATAAAAAAAGCCTTTGGTTTTGGAATAAAAAATAGAATTTGAATTCCAATACTTTTCCTCTAACAAAGATCAAACAAAGGGATTGTTCATGTAGATTATTTTACCTATTATGTATCTATCACTCCTACACAGTGTTTGAGAGTAACATAAAAAACGTAAATTAAAGAACTCCTGTCCATTAACTCGCACCTATCCTGCCTTGGTAGCCCCATCTAATCTACCCTTGTCCTGTGGTTATTATTATACTAGAAACCTATCAGCCTTCTCTATTTTGGATTACTTACTTAATAACAGTGATAGTGGTGAAGATGTTGGACTAGAACTACAGAGACTCTTAAATATGGACACTTTCTAGGTAACTTCAGCCAGTCTCTTCTCTTTAGCCCAATCTACCTCATGCACTTGTTCCTGTGCAGATAAAATAAAATCACTTTGATATCCTAAAGAAAGATAATATAAATCTCAGATAAATAAATAATGCCTGTGCTGTTAATTGTTATTTTGATCCATATTGCTGCTTCTTTTATGCAGAACCTGAAAGCATGTTTCAATTTAGTTATGCTTGGCTATTGCTTTTGCTGGAACTCAGCTACTCTGAAGTTTAGAAATATAAATATAATCTTGTACTGAGATATTAAAAATCTGTCAAGAGCTGGTCATGGAATCATTTTATTAATTGGTTACATTCCATTATGGTAGAACTCATTATGAAACAATCTCCCATTCACTTGGTGGCTAGCTCTAGACTTGTAGATGTAATTTAACAAAGTCACTGTGTCTACTTCTTCAGCCAGCTTTTCCAACAGAATGCTGCACTTCAATATTTTAGGTAACACCACTTTGTACAGCAGAAAGCACATTATTGATTTCAAAAAAGTTATTACATTCCCTTCTGATAACTTTATTTCTGAAGATTGTCTTAAATGACAGTCTTCTATTTATGTTGCCAAGACATGAGCTGCTGCATTTGAACTTTAATCAAATAAATAAATTATGGATGGTTAATTTTTCTAAATGTCTTTGGCACATGTGCATATATGCTGATATGTAACCCATTTTTGTTCAGTAGGGAACAAAAACTTCTGTTTTCTTTCTAACTTCAGTAATATCCTAGGATAATTTCTCTGAAGAATTTCTACCATATAGTACCCATATATTTCTGACTAGTTTGAATAATGCTACTGGGGCTTTACCTTGCACCTATCAATGCAAAAATTTACTGACATAGCTAAATATCTCCTGAATCCCCTGAATACTTCTTCATGCATACATACATGTAGCATCTATACAGTATATGTTTTTGGGGTGGACCATGTCATAGAACACAGTACATGGCTGAATCCAACTTTTTGGAAAAATGCATTAGCTGATGACCTGACAGGAAAAGCTTTTACTTGGAGATCATGAAACTATTCTTTTTGTCTATTTTTAGTACCGTAAAGACCTATTGACCTTAACTGATTTATTAATACCAATATGTTTTGAAAAATGAAATGGTGGCCTCTTCACTGATTTCTAGATGAATTGGAGCTGTCCATATCAGTTGCTCTTGGCTGGCAAAAATCTGTTCAACGGCTGCTGGTTCTAAATGCATTACACCAGTGATATCAATGTTGATTCCTGTCCTGTTTTCATCTTAATCATGCTACTTGTAGATACAGGTTTTTTTATAGGTTGTCTTGATTTTAGGGCAGGAGAGTGGTGTGTGTGTGTGTGATCTACAGTATATATCAAACGTTTAGGAAACTCTGCTTCTACTGTATAGTAAAACAGTTGTTTTCTTCTCTGCATTGTTTACTTACTGCCAATTGTGATAGGTTCAAAATAAGCTGTTATACAGTTTATTACTTTCCAATTTAAATGATTTGAATTCAGAAGTCTAAAAGAGATAAAATTACCAGCAGCTCTTTGAGTGGCAGTTGCATATCAAACCTCACGGGGGTTTGACAGACAACGAATATCGTTATTAGATGCTTTTTCCATAATTGCTGACATTTATCCAGTGTTTCACAGTATTTGCTAATGTATTAATGCAGTCAATCTCTGAGAGTCTGCACATGCCTTTTTAGCCCTGGCTTTTATGGGATTCTTAAATTCATAGACCCATGGATACTTATTCCCTGCTGGTTGCCGTAGTGACAGAGCTCAGAGATAAGCCACGACAGAGCCCTTTTGTGATTGCTTTTCAGGTGACATTCAGCGGCAGCTTGAGTAGAGTGTCCTTTTATAGTTCCTGTAATTCAGAAAATGATAACTGCTTAGAAGAGAGGGCTCTAGACTGCTCCCGGTGGGATTTTCGTTTGCTACGCTACTTCGTACTAACACCATTCTGATAAAGTTCTTATTATTGTGGAGATTTCAGAGTAGAAAGGAACTGAATTAATTATGACAGGTTGGAAAGTACAGAGTAGATGCTACAAATTTAAACTTTAAAGTTGCAGGACTGTTCATAGTTCTAGCCATGCAAAGTCATAGTGGTTTCTTTTAAACAGCTGAAAAAAATGTTTAATTTGAGGGCTTAGCTAGGGACCAGATAAATAACTAGAAAGTCTGTCCAAGTAGAAGCCCCTGAAATTAATATAATTAATTAATGTTCTCCTATAAAATAAGAACCTATATTGTCAGAATTGAATTATTAACAGTAGAAATTATACTACCCAAAGTGAGTATAGGGTATTTGCAAAAATGAAGGGTCAGAGTCCAAAGAGTGATATAATTGAACTCTGCATTCCCATCTGAATGTTTGGTTTGTTTGCTTTTTTAAAATATCAGTAACAGTTCTTTCAACTATTCCAGCCACTTTGAAAAATAAACTCCGCAAAGCAGGAAAAAAAAACAACAAAAGTGTTTGGAGATGCCCAGTAAAACTCTTAAAATTTGAGGCTTCCATTTACCTAAAGATCTTTGCATAAATAAATAAAAATTAAGTAGAACTCAATATGGGTTTAACATGAATAAGCTTATTTGGAGAAAATAATAATTGTCTGAGATAAAAAGTTATACCACATAGATTCTATGAACATTTTTGAAGAAGCACTTCCCATAATGACAGCCATATAATGTTAAGTTATATTTAAACTTTTCACATAAGCAATTTGTCAATAATATTTCATATCCCTGGGAGATGTCATTGCAGTCATTAAACAAGAAAGTTTTATCAAATCTTTGATGTTTGTAATTATTGGCAAAAGCCAATTATGCACTACTCTTTGTCACAGGTATATTATAGTAGTGTAAATTATAGCAGTTCTTTATTTTTAACAAAATTGTGGCATATATAGCAACCCCAAACTCCACTGTATGTATATTCTGCTAATATTACCATAGTATCTTTGCTGTTTGATTGGCTCAACTTTGCCCCCCTCCCAAGTGCTCATAAACAACTGATGTAAGTGAGTGAAATATTTGTAGGCAGATTATAAATTCAAAAATATTAATACCCATATTTTTAATAGCTTGTATTTACAGAAATACCAAATGTAGAGTTGTTTTTTCAGATCTTATGGTTATTAATATGAACAGTTGCCTAAAATTATATTCTAATCTTTGGCTACATTACACATTTCTTCTTGGTGTCTAGGGACCGTTCTTTCAGTGTTGGAGTATTTAATGAATCAAAATGGAATGTGTTGAAATGTTTCGGAATTGTGTTATTGAAAATAATACCCCTTAGACGTGATAGTTTATTTCATCTCTGTGATGACATATTCACAAAACTCATTAAAAGAATGCCCAAGCTTGCAATTATTAGACAAAGAGTGACTCACTGATATTGCTGCAGGGATTTAACACTTCAGTGTAGCCTTCAGTTTCTATTAAGTTCGTTATATTAACATAACCTGCAAATTGAAATATAACAGGTCCAATCACAGATATTAATGTATATGGTAGGCCCAGATACAAATTGAGGTTAGCCATAGTTTTACACGTGTCATTACAAAAAAAAAACAACCCACAACCTGACCCACTCCTATACTTTAGGAGATAAATGATCCAAAACTCTCTTCCCTTGTGATTTATCTTTTCTTCATATTGACAGATTGAAATTTACATTTCTGGAATTCTGAAAGAAAAGCAGCCTAAGCTAGTTCTGTAGAAGATTTACGCCTATCCAACATAGTTATTATTATTAGAAATATACTAGAATCTCATTGGTATATGAAATTGTGAGCTTCCTTTTACATCATTTAAAAAGCTAACGTATTGTTCACTTATTCTGAATAATCTTGATTACTAGAAAAGTTTGACATATTTACCTTGTAAAATAAGGCATGGTCATACGATGACCCACTTAATGATTGATTCACTTAGCACTGGAAGTTTTGGTCCCAGTTGTGATCATAAGTCAAGGACTACCTGTAGTCCTGAAAGACATTTCCAGTACCGATGTTTGTTCATATTCATAGAAAGTGTGTAAGTTGGAGCAAACATAAACCCCATGTACTAGTCCCTTGCCAGAGTATATACAATATTATTGGGAATTTTTTTTCTAACTGAACTAGAAGTTTTAAAGAAGAATTAACAGAGCATTCAGCTGACCTGAAATTTAATTTGAGAAAGAGAAAAGAACTAATGAAAAAGACATGCTGTGAATGAGTTTATACAAAACCTGTGTGCTGCATCTGGCATTGAGCATCCTAGCATTAAGCTAACTGTGAAGACATGGGGCAGAGTTTCCTCCTTGTAAAGTTATCAAAACTTTCTCTTCTGAAGAATGGTGTAATGTTGTTACTTAGGATGGGTGTAATATTTGCTGCATATTCTAATGTGATTGGCTTAATCTATATTTCAAAGCATATTTTAATTCATTAATGAATTTCATTAATGAAATTTATAACCCAGTGCAAACAAAGGGACTCTTGGCAATTTAAAGTATATATAAAACACACTGTTAGGTTAAAACTAATCTGAATAAATATAACAGTAATCAATTAAATCCCAACACAAAAACATAAAACACAGAATATAAAAAAATGAAAGAAGAACACAGGGAAACATGAGGAAAGAAAAGTAACTTGGAAACACGATGGCATCAAATGCAAACTTAAGAAAAGTTGAATAAATCTCTGAAATAATTCAGTTTTTAACGTTTTCTGGAAAGCCAGCAAAGGGGAGGTTAACCTGATAACCAACAAAAGGCTGTTCAAAGTATTGGTGCTCCTAAGGAGCACTTTCTAGCTTCAATCTCTCAAGCTCTAACAAAGGTGGGATAGAACTAGCTGTTCTAAGGTCAAGCCAATATTGGTTGGAGCAAATGATCCTGTAGGTACCCAGGTAACAACCCATAAAGATAAAAACTAGCACATTCCATTGTACATGGAAACTTGTTAATAGCCAGTGCAGGATCTATAGAATCATATGTTCCTAATGATGAGATCAGGGGACACACACACATTCTGGACCAATCACAGTTTTGACTAATGTTTAAGGGCAGTCGTCATGTAATGTGCCCTGCAGTAATCTAGATGGGTGATAATAAGGAAGCAAACTTCACGACATAGAGAGCCCCGGTGTGCATTCAACAAGTGTGTTACTAAGGTTCAGCTTCAGACTATTCTCCCCCATACAGAAACATAGCTACAAGTACTACAAAGGATGATAACAACATCTCCCATACAGCAGATCCATATCCTTCAGTTACCTTCTCAGTAAATATATGGCAGTCTGCAGAATATGAGTTTTGTGTATTTGTCTATGTATCTATTTGTGTATGTGTGTGTGTATATGCTCACACATGCACATTTCTGTCTCTATTATAATATCAGTAAATTAGAATAATAATGCCAGGAAATGTAACAGAATATTTATGAATGCCCGAAGAAAATATTCATTTCATTTAAAAACATAGGATTAGTTCTTTATATTAATTTTGATCCTTGTTTAGGATTTCTGCCATGGGAACTCTTTCCTAAGTTTCAGAGGGAATTTCTTCAACCTGTATTAAAGGACTTAAATTTCGTATTTGGACACTGTTCTTGGGCTTGAATTGGAAACTTTTCTTCTTCTCCTCTCCCTCTCCTATAAGTTAAACCTGTGATAAGTAATTGTCACACTTAGTGCATTTGTACAATGCTAATTCGAAGTGACATGTCCAAACTGGCCCTAGTAACATGAAGAAACTTAACAGGTGTGAGGGGTGGATCTTCCCATGGGCTCTGTTGCACTTCTAACTAGAGCAAAACTAGAGAAAAAGTGAAATGAACCTTGAATAAATCTGTCAGCAGTAATTATCTCAGCAGCACTTTATGAGAGGATAAAGTATGCATTGGTGCTGGTGGAACGTGAACACACTTCACTCTAGTGATTTGGGGGGGGCATCCAGTTATTGTTTAAAAATAAATTTTAATGCCTGATGTTATGTGTACATTTTTTCCTAATAGAAATAAGTTCATTTCTTGTGAAAAGATCAAACTAATTGGTTTTAAAGCATTATGCTAATTGTAGAAACACTACAAATTTTAAAGAGAAATGAAAGAATCACTACACATATATGACATTTTTGGTTAATTTTGAAAAAACGTCAATAGAATTTCCTGTTTTTTGAGAGCTTTGATGTTCCCACTCAGCATTCTTACCCCCTTCTCCCACCGTCCTCTCTGTTTCACCGCTGAAATGATTACAAGTTTTCATTTTCTGTTTCGGTTATCACAGTTTAAGATTGTGATCAAACAGAATCAAATACAAAGTTATGATTAAGGTTTCGCTTAAGTAAGCCATCTTTACAAACTGTGATGAAATTGACTTGTTTCATAGGGAAAAAAAGACAGTTGCTGAATTTTGGTAAGAAGTTGTACTTAAGAAAAGCAACTGACCTAGAGAAGGAAAAGGAAAAGGTCTATGTCAGCCCTGCTAGAGATTAGCTTCATTCTTGAATGAATAATCTAGAAATGATTATTATTTCAAAATATAGTCAACCACTCTTGTTAGTTCACCTTTTAAAAATTAGTGATGAATTATCAAAATGTACAAAATGCTGTTTGTACAAACCTTCCTTATTTTGCTCAAATCTTTTTTGACCACCGATCATTAAGTTGGTTGACAATTTGAGAAAATACTAAAACAAAATGCTGTGATGATACATTGTATCCTATCAATGGGCTCATAAGACCTGTGTTTCATATGAATTTGACCTGATAATCAGGCAAAGTGTATTTAGCAATAGCAATAGCACTTAGACTTATATACCGCTTCGTAGTGCTTTTACAGCCCTCTCTAAGCAGTTTACAGAGTTAGCATATTGCCCCCAACAATCTGGGTCCTCATTTTACC
>JANHFM010002260.1:3648-14940 GCA_032468115.1 Grayia smithii
GTTTCCAGCCTCCAGAGGGCCTCTGGAGCCTGGGGAAGCCATTTTCACTCTCCCGGAGGCTCAAGGAAAGCTTCAGAGCCCGGGGAGGGTAAAAATACCCTCCACCGCCATGGTGCAGGAGGATGACTAGGTCACACCCACCATGGCCACATCCACCCAGCAACCAGGCAGAGAACCCCTTACTAAAATTTTTGAAGCTCACCCCTGATGGAATGGAAACAACATTTGTCACTTAAATGGAGACTTTCATTGGAGCTTGTATGAGGAGAGTGCACCCATATTCATTGCATCTGGTGTTTTTGGAAGTGTTTGTCAAACATGTGGTCTTCTACACCAGGGGTCCCCAACCCCCAGGCCACAGACTAATACTGATTGAGTGAAGCTTCAACTGAGCATGCATAGTTGCATGTGAAGCCACACACACTCAATCCTTCATATCCAAAAGGTTGAGGACTGCTGTTCTACATCACTTGAAAAGGTTAGGGGTACCATTCTTTGGCTGTTTGCTCCTATCTGAGAGAATTGCTCCAGTTATATTAACAGAAGAGAAAAAGAAAAGCCCAGGCCTACTTTTTAATGTGGGCCTAGTCTCTTCCCACATATTACTTAGGGCCTCTGTGAAATTGCTGTGAGAGAACACCCATCAATTTGGAGATATCATCAGAATAATTGGGACACTGAATTATGCATAATCATCCCAGGTTCAACTGGGGATACAGTGGAAGTCTTGAATTTGCCTGGAGGCCGTCTGAATGGGGAAGAACAAGCTCTGATTAAATCAGCGAAGTGGAGTTGCTGGTTATCAGTAAACACCTCACATAAAAATAAATAAATGTCAGTCACTGAAGTGCTGTACCTCAGAAGGAGCTGATCTATGAATTTGGGTCTTGGATCTTCCTACCAGCATGGCTATGCTTTAACTAATATGTCAATTGTAGTCCTACCTGGATTGGAAGGTCTTAGTAGCAATGATTGATTGGTTGGTTGATTGATTAACTGCTATCAAGTTCTGCAGGATGATTTATGCCCACATTGATCCTTTGTGTCTTGGTAAGCTGCACATATACCCCTGTAATTGAATCTATTCATTGTGCTGTTCATCTTCTCTTTCCTTCCATGGTAACAAAAGATGATGCTCTTATCACCACACAATTTGATAACTTCATTGTACACTAAATGGGGGCTGTCTTTGAATACAACATTGAGCTATGACTGTACAGAATGTGTCAGTCAGACTTCAAGCAGGAAAGGGCTTAATTCAAAGTACTAGCTATTACTCTAAAGCATTGCAGCCCTGGGATAGAGACCATCTGATCCAATCTGAGTTAGCCCAGAAGATAGGCTTAAGCTCTTTTGAAGAGAATTGTTTGTTTTATTGTTATATATTAAAGTGGTTGGCATGCCTTCTTTACGTTGTTTTTAATATTGTGTTCCAGCCAGAATCTTGGGTTTCTGTCAGTGGTGAAATTCAGCTGGTTCTATCCAGCTTGGCTGAACCGGTAGCATCGGCAGCGGGAGGCTCCGCCCATCCACCCGGACATCATCAGTCCCGTTTTGACCTTATGCACATACGCAGAAGGTTCGGTCCTTGTGTGGAGGAGGTGCGCATGCTCACATTTGTGAACTGGTAGTGAAGGTAAGTAAATTTCACCCCTGGTTTCTGTGGTAGCATAAATAAATAAATAAATAAATAAATAAATAAATAAATAAATAAATAAATAAATAAATAAATAAATAAATAAATAAAATACAGCAGTTTATCTGTATACAACTAATTGAGGGTTTCACCCCCCAAAAAACCCTTTTATAACATTCAACACAGGTAATATCCAGGACTTGAAGATGAAAGAAAAGTTTCAGGGTGGAGATGCAGTACCTGCTTGTTAGATTACTTTCACCTATGACAGGTAGATATTGTTGTTATAAGGGAAAAATTGAAAGACAAAATAATCTTGAAAACCAAACTAAGTTTAACATCAAACAATCTCATCCATCAGTTATGCTAGCCAAGAAATAGGAAATGGATTTTTTCTGCTAGCACAATTTCATTACAGGAGATCTGCTAAAACGTACACAATATAATCTAAGGTACACTGGAAGCCGCTATTCATTCTTAGCATATTTCCAATACGTACATCTGATAGATTTAATTCAGATACTTGGAACATGGGTCTATAGCTAAAACTGTACATTTCTGGAACTTAGAATATGAAACCCCTTTGATGAGGAATAGGTACATCACGGAAAAGAAAGGATTTCTTCTTTTCAGACTGGCCTTATCATAAAGAATAAAAATTTCAATACATTTCTAGCATTCCTCTGCCTTGACAACCACCTCACAATTGTGAGGCATGCTGCACCATTTGGAGCCAAATTGCTATACTCTTGCCAAAGAAAAGGTTGTTTGCTGTTGATTTATGCATGTCTAATGTTCCCCACAGTACTTTGACATTTGGAACTGGCTTGCTGAAGAATAAACCATCAGCACTTAAACTGAAATCATTTTATTTACTGTAGTTAATGTCATTTCCGCTCCCTCCATCTGAGCTAGGATGACATCATCTTTGGAGTGCCAGCTACTGGAATCAGAGGTTGGCATTTTCAAAGGTGTAGGCTGGGAAGCAATTTTGCATGCAGAACACCACTTACGTTGCTATTTCTAGACGCTCTTCAGATAGCAGCTGTTAAAAAAATAAAATCCATCCTGAAGGGTGTGGGTGAAAAGAGTAATCACCTTGCAGCTCAGTCAGAAGTTTGCACTGGAATTAGGAGTCACTTCTGAGATTTGTTTGACATTCAGCAGCTCTGTGCTTCAGTGGACTTTATAACCCAGTCTGGCCATCTATTTTATATAGGCATAGGATGATAGTTACGGTCATGAAGAGATTGTGTGAAGGCCCTTATTACCGGTTAGGATAACATTTATGAATTGTAATGTTTTTTCTCAGCTGCTATACGTATTTAATTTTTAGTACTGTAATGTAATTTGAATTTTTAAAGTGATTTTATGATTTAAATTCAATAAATAAATAAATGGTAAAAGTTCGTTCTCTGCGCTTGAGTTGGTTTCTGAACATTTCGTTACCAGGCTTGGTAACATCTTCAGTGGAGTTTAGTTTACTCTAAACTTTAAACTACACTCCCCTGAAGATGTTACCTAACCTAATAACAAAACCAACCCACAAGCTCGGAGAATGAACCTTTACCTTCATCCTACATCTGAGCTGCAGATATTTGCCACTATTGCAAATAAATAAATAAGATATTTACCTGCGACAAATAAAGGAATGAACTCGATTGGATCTTGCTGTCTCATCTCTTGTCAGGCTTGAAGACCCAAGAATGATACACCGAGTAATTTATGAACAGTTCTTGATTGCTGTTTGCCTATGGACAGAACCTTGCCAGACTAAAACAACTATCTGCAGAACAATTAGATATACTCTGTGAACCATTGGTTGGGTGGCCTGCCTCTTCTGGCCTAAAAAGTTTCCAAGCTGCACTGTCTCTTTGCTCTCCTGGACTCCTGCAGATTGCATTCCACTACATCTCTGGGCTTGGGTTTGACAGACAATTACATAAATAAATATAATTCTAAGGTGCCTACAACCAGTGGTTTCAGGACCTGGTTGATGGCTAACATACTTAATCATATATACCTTTTTTTTTTCTGATCTTACAGAGACCTCTGATCTTGGCCCAAGCCAAGCTGAATAGCTATTAGAGATAGCAGCTGAAAAACCATCAGCATATTCTGAAATAAGTAAAATGATATATGTTTCCACCTAAAATTTCTGCCCCACAGAGAATGAAAAAGAAAATAAAGTCTGAATAGCCAAAAGCAACTGGCACTTGGTGATATTGGCCAGATTATGAAGAGATGGATCAACATTAACAGATTCAGAGGATCATGAATAATTTATCTGGTATCTAGGCAGAGCAATTTTAGAGCATTCAAGTTAATCCCAAATGCAACAATATTTTACAGATGAATGTATTACATATCCAATCTCATTGGAACAATAATCTAAAAAAAGGTATTTTTTCCCTAATGAACACTTATATTATTTCACTCAACAGTGGACCTATTCCAGAGATACAGAAGTGATATAGGAATTTTTTATCTATATTAATGATAAACTGCCTAACCTGAAAAAATAATCTGCAATCATTTGCTTACCTACGTTTCTTGCCTAAGATGTAAAATTTATGGCTCAGTAATACAATTAATTTCCTCATTAAATCTCCTAGATGTGTTTTCCGAAGAATGTGTCATTTTCACATACGGAAATAAACAATTATACAGTCAGGAATGTCAGTTACAAATCATGGCTGGGCATGCTATTTCATACTAATAAGCCATTGGAATGGGGAATTTGTTCAGAATTTACACCCAAGTGATGTACAACTTGGTGCACCTTACAGAAGGAACCTGTAGCAATTCAGGAAAGCAGAACAAAAGAAACTGAGACATAGTTGAGACTGCTGGAATAGGAACATAAAACAATCAAAATCTGTTGCCTTTCCCATATTTTGGAAATACATGTTTCTGAAAACAAGCCCAGAATCCTTTTTTTTCCCTGACAAGATGATCCTGAATAGTGCTATTTATTTTTAACACAGTTAAAAATATGGCTGTATTTGCAGCCTTCTGGTGTTGAGGCTGTTAATTCTTCCCATAAAAATGAGTGAATCAGAACTTCAAAACGAACAGCACCACCTATTGGTCTGGGCCTAGAGAAGTTTATAAATGAAGCAAATCACCTGGAAATCCTTAAAAGATATTCCTCATGTTAACTTGTGCTCAGCGTAGACAGTTTTTAGAAAAGGAAACTCTCAGCTAGCATAGTGAGAAGTCACCGGTGGATGTCTCAAAATCTTTGGAGTGAAATTGAGGTACTACTAGTGAGGTCTTCAACAGTGGGAAGAGCTTACAGAGAGAATGCTGAGGGAAACTACAGGGTCACCTTTAGCTTTACAAATAGGTCTCCAAATCAATATCAGATATTTAGCTTTCCAAAAATGAGGCAAAGTGTTTAAATATATTAAACTGTGCACTTTGGGAGGTGGGGAAGTTTTACAGTAATGTCTGATAACTGATTAAACCCCTTCCATCTTCCATACCAGTACTACAGAGTTTTGTAGTTCAATCTGTATGTAAAATACACTCTGTAGAAGTTGTTATTACTTTTGAAATGTTCAACTAAGTTTTGGATTCAAGAGCCTTTTCTTCCATTGTTCTGTTTTGAATCATAAATATTCTACTTGAGGGTTTTGGATATGTTTAGTCTAGACCTATGATTGAATGATGTCTATGGGGATTCTCAGTCATCCAGGTCATGGTTGTCCCAAAGGTGTTTTTTTCAAGAGGCAACTGAACTTTTTAAATTTTTCTCTGAAGATGTTTCGTTTCTCATCCAAAAAGCTTCTTCAGCTTTGGATGCTGAAGGAAGGATTTATACTCCTTACAGACAGCTGGTCATTTGATTCTTTTAGCAGGTCGTTAAACTCACCTGGAGGTTTTATCTGTGTCTTCAGGATAGTAGTAGATTGAATGATGTGGTTCATCTGAGAACTGAGTCTTTCTCTCTCTCTGTCTTTGTCTCTGTCTCCCTCTGTCTCTCTCTCTCTCTTCCCCCCCCTCCCTCTCTCCCCTCTCCCTCTCTGTCTCTCATTGAAAACCCTAGGATGGGTGTGGACAACCTGCAGCACTAGAGCTGCATGCAACTCTTTGGGCCCTCTGCTGTGGCTCCTTGTCCCATCACTGCCTGTCCCTGCCCCTCTACACCCCCTCCCAGTCACTCTTCACCTGGTCATGGTTGTCCCAAAGGTGCTTTTTTCAAGAGGCAACTGGACTTTTTTTTATTTTTCTTTGAAGAAGTTTCGCTTCTCATCCAAGAAGCTTCTTCAGCTTTGGATAGTGGGGAATGGAAGATTTATACTCCTTATACTCCAGCTAGTCATTTGCATTCTTTTAGCAGGTCATTATTTATTTATTTATTTATTTATTTATTTATTTATTTATTTAATAAAATTTATATGCTGCCCTTCTCCTGAAGGACTCGGGGTGGCTCACAAAAAAATTAAAAAATACAATAAACATTTTAAAATCATTTTAAAATATCTATTAAAAGCAGATTAAAACCAATAAATTAAAAACCCTCATCATATCAGCCAGATTGTTGAAACAGCCACGTCTTCAGGCCATGGCTGAAGGAGCGGAGGTCGGGGGCTCCAGTTAGTCCATTAAGCTCACCTGGAGGTTTATCTGTGTCTTCAGGATAGTAGTAGCTTGAATGATGTGGTTCATACCTCTCCCTCTCCCTCTCTTTTTTCTGTCTCTCTTTGAAAACTCTAAGACAGCAATGGCGAACCTTTTTCGGCTCACCATTGCACATGCACAGAGCTGCATGCTGGCTGTCTTGTGCGCATTCACAACCACATGCGCATGCGCACAAGAGCACCGAAGACCAGCACCCAGCTGGAACTGCGTGCATGCACAGGTGCAGGTAAGTGTGGCGATGGCTCGTATACCAGGGGAAATGGCTCCGCATGACACTTCTAACATGTGTGCCATAGGTTCGCCAACACGGCTCTAGGATCTAAGGTCACTTAGACAATCTAAGGTCACTTAGACAAAAATATAGTGAGTAATGCTGTTTGCACATTCTTGTTGGTCAGCTGGAGGGAGCACTGATCTATTCTCTTTTCTCTGTGTTTCAAAGTTGGCAGAAATCATGGTGAAAATTGGAAGCAGAGAGCACATGCATGCAGTTGAGTGCAGCTTTTTCTTTCTTTTATTTCCTACTCTCTTTTTGCCTCATGATACAGATAGTTCTATGCTCAATATGTTGCTATCATTTACCAGTATTCATCACCAGTTAAACATATTTGTGCTGATGCCAACCTGCTTGCCTTACACGAGCAGAATACTCCAAAAATCTTTCATCTAGTTTCATGAAAGTGTTATTTGTTTGTTTGTTTGTTTGTTTGTTTGTTTGTTTAGATTTCTATGCCGCCCTTCTCCCGAAGGACTCAGGGCGGCTTACAGTCGAGGTAGTTATAAAACATAAAAGACATATATAAGACAAACATAAAACACAGACAACATACAATTTAAAAAGGGGCAAACAATAGAATATTAAAAAATTAGCTTATGAAAGTGTCTGTTTCTTTAACATTTACTGTGTCTGGGTGGCCTTTTAAAGCTTTATTTTTATTGTTACAAGGTGCCAAAGGGTACTGGTGTTTTTTGTTTTGTTTCTTATCAGTTATACAGCTCTCTACAACCTTCCTGGCTGCCCAGAAATGGGAAAGCTTCACCAGAAAAATCCCCCTCTGGTGGAAGCATGGGAAGCCGAGGAGGCTGCAACTTGCCAGAGATCATACAAAGAAATCTCACACACAAACACACACCTGAGTTATTTTGCAGTAAAGCTAACTTCAAGGATCCTGCATCATATCCATAAGATTTTAATCATAATCATCCATAGTAATTTAATCAATCTTCTTTCTAAAAAATGAAAGCAATTTCTTTCCCATCTAATTGATTAAAAGGGGACCAAAACTGTTCAGCACAGCATTATTCTTCATTATGCGTGGCCTGGTCTGACCATTTCTGCGGCCTGCTGATTCAAGTCAGGTACTTTTCCGAGTCCACTAATTGTGATTAAGTGACATAGACTGCCAATCCAGCCAAGGAAGAATCAGTCATTGCTAGTGGTCTGAGCTCTAGCTCAAGTAGACCAAAATAGCAGGGGCTGAGGAGGAATGGCCAGGGAAAGTTACTGTTACTTCACCCTCTGCTGCCTAAAGGGTACATCTAGGCCTGTATGAGCTGATTGCCCTTGTTGTCATGGTCTTTGAGTGGAATATTTATCCCATCTACATTGCATCTGCTTTTGAAGGTATGGGTTCCAGCTACTTGAATCCTTTCTCCAGAATGACCTATCCCAAATTGTCATTTCAGGAGCTGTAAGCAAAAGGAAATTTCATTCTCTTGTACATACCATAACCATCCAGATAATTAAGATATTTTACATCATAGAAGTGAGTATTCAGCATGAGATGTACTTCAAAGGGTTGGGAATGGCAAGGATGGCAAAGAGGATGCCACACAATCTTTTATAAAGGTTCTTCAAAGATTCTTTCATTTAGTTCTTTCATTTAATGTTTTCAGTCAAGTTCTTAATTGAGAGTTCTGACTCTGTAGCTAATATAAGGCAGAGAACTGGAGCCAAGAGCTGTTCTGTAATAAACAGACCAGGCATGATGCTCTGAGTAATAAGGCACTCTTGCCAATGTGCTGTTTTCTTTTTTCTGTCATACAGATACATGCACAGGCTAGCTAAGGCCACAGTCAATCCATCTTTCAGGCTACTCTGCTGAAGTTTGACCACCCATAAATCTGGATTTCTGTAAGACTCCACTTTTGTACAACAGTGAATAAGATCAGAAATTAAGTATCCAAACCAATGTAACATCAAGAGGTTATGACACAAAAATTAATCTGATGTGTATACAGCATAATTATAGAGTTACCAAGAGTGCCATAATCCCACAGTTGGTATTTGACCTAGCTCTCCCAGTAGAGTAGGGTGAATTAGGTCACCAACACTGGCAACATATAAACAGGAAGTTTTTCAAGCTAGCAAATTTTCTGCTTACTATCACTTGCTTAATGCACTACACAGCTTTTTCTTAGCTCAATTTGTGAGGAACAGTAACAATATCATTTTTTGCAGAGGAAACCTGCCCTTATGACCTGGAAGATCCTGAAACTCTAGCCCAGGGGTGTTAAACTCAAGGCCCACAGGCTGAATCTGCCCCGCAGGGTGCTTAGATCAGGCCCACAGGACTGCACTGGAAACAGTGAAGGACCAGCCCGCGGGCCCGCTGCCAGCAAAAGCAGAGCTTGGGAGGCTGCAACCGCCTTGCGCAACCCTCTGCCAGTGAAAATGTAGCTTGGGAGGACCGCACGCATTTTCACTGGCAGGGGGTTGCACAAGGCTGTTGCAGCCTCCCAAGCTCCATTTTCTCTGGCACAGCTCTGGAGCTACCACAGGCGCCCCTGACATGGGTGACGTCGAGCTGGCTATGCCCATCCTGGCCTCACCCACCCAGCTCCTAAGGTCAAACACAACCCTGATGCAGACCTCAATGAAATTGAGTTTGACACTCCTGCTCTAGCCCATAGATTTCTTAGATGAACTTTCTATAGCACCTAGTCCCTATCTTTATACCTCCACTAACTAATATTAGTCTCACTGGTTCTGAGATGGCTTCATTAGTTTCTTAGTATTAGACAGCAACCTTAAGAGCTTTCAAAGAGGTGTAAAGTTTATTTCAGCTGCCGTCACCTTAGGCAAGAAAATACCCCTTTAACTTTTAGGATTCCACTAATATACAATTATTTTTGATGTATTGTATATTATGTATTAGTTTTTTTATTATATTTCATCATTTATGTTATATTTCATATATCATGATTTTTATAAATATATGCATTACAGACTTGCTTAGAAGCAAGGTATTTTAATTTTTTATTCACAAACTAGTAGACCTGCTAACAGTTTTAATATTTATATTTCTTAGTATTTTGTTAGCTGCATTTATAGTGCTACAGTGATTTATTCCATTTACTTGTATTAACTTTAAAAATGTTGAATGATTTTTAATTTAAAAACCTTGTACAATTACTGCAAAAAAAACCCACTTGGTCAGTGAATGTAATAAAGTAGAAAAATAAACAAATAGATAAAGTAACAGATAGCCCATCCAATTTTAATAGTGTGATTTCGGGTTGATTTCAGTATTGGGAATTATAAATATGAAAATAATGGCAGTTGTCTCCAAAATTTTTCCAACTTTCATGTCTCTAATTTTCTCACAACTGGGAATTTCAAGATGTTGGTATCAGATGTTTGCTTATGTGCTGTCTACATCTCTTTTAGAAAGAATTATGCAATCAGTAAATCTAGTCAGAAATTCACAGAACAGAATCAGTGTACTACCAATCAACCATATTGGTGTGGTTGTAATTTTGATGTAATATTAATTTTGAAAAACTGCCAAACCCTTTTCCAGGAAGTGTTAGAGATTTTTCACATCTGTTTCCTAGGTGGGCATTTAATTTAGATGGAGGTTCAGGAAAAATGATGAATGTATTATGGTACAGGAAGGATGTGGGAATGCTTTTATAAAACTCTCAGTGTTGTGGGAGTACAGAAATGTTTTCAGTTTCTCGTTATACTAAATAGAGTTCCAATAAAACAACTATCAAGTCACATCTGCATCAATTTAATTAATCTGAGAAACTGACTGATTCACGATAGTTATTATGACTAAAGATCTTTTATTTGTATTGTATTTAAAAGAGGATATGTGTATTAATGTTATTCACCATGGTAGTTATGTAGCAACTTAGCAGATAGTGGTCCATCTCCCATAACTGAATGTTAAGATTAAAGAATGAGAATGGGCCCATTCTTTCATGTCACATTCTTGGAAAGACTTAGCAGCATCTGCCAGTTCTCTGTCAATGCTAATTTGAGGGATTCTCAGAATAATTCAAGAATGGTGGCTTTTTTTTTAATACTGACAGATGTAGAAACCTAGTAACAATTAACTGGATCGTTAAAAAAAATAAGCTTCAGTCAGCAAGGAGATCTTGAAGAATTCTCTACATAAGAAGCTGTCAAAAAACCCAGCATTTATCATTGTGATAAGAATAATGTTGCATCTAACTTTGATCAGTCTTGAAATGACATTTCACAATGTAAAACAATGTCAAAAAACCCTGCTTTTGCATTTCAAAAGAATTATCCATTGCCAAGACAACATAACATAGGTAGTTGGATCAGAGTATCTTAGATCTGCATGTTCTTCTTAAGTACATTCAGAGCTAGATGTATCTTTCTTTTTTTAATCCACATGCTTTAACAGAGTTGGAAGGGACTTTATACCGTAGGTCGAGTCCAGGTGTCTGCAACCCGTGGCTCCGGAGCCGCTTGCGGCTCTTTGGTCCCCCTGCTGTGGCTCCCTATTGGCTGAACCCATCACTGGCTGGCCCCACCCCTCACCCTCCCCTTCCAATCACTCCTCACCAGACCTGAGAAAGATGAGAGAGAGAGACAGAGACAGAGGAAGAGACACACACAGAAAGATACCTGTTTCCCACAGAAAAAACTGGGAGCCACAAAACATGGGTAGGCGTGGCTGGGGGTGTCATGTGACTGGGTGGGGGTGAGTGACGTTAAGTTGGCCACACCCACCCAGGTGTTGTGGCTTCCA
>JANHFM010002260.1:34180-56879 GCA_032468115.1 Grayia smithii
AATATTCCTCTGAATGAAAGTGGTTCACTCAAAAAATAATAATAATAATACTTTTATCATTAGTCATATGTTTGCAGTTGATTGTTCACAAAAGTAGTGTGAAATTACTGATTCTCTAGGTGCATAGCATTACAGCCACTCTTTGTACTGCAACATAGCTGCTGAGAATTATGTTGACATTATAAGAATCTCCTACACAGCTCTACCACCTAGAGATTTCTGGGTAAATTGCTCAGCAAATTAATTGACTTCAGACTTCTTTGCAGCTTCTCAAAATGAATTGTTACCACCTATTGGTTTTTATAGAGATTTAGGACTCCCTTTTTCTCTGGGAATAAATGAACATTGGTTCACAACCAATACAGTAACACTTTTGGAGAACACTTTTGTCATTGTGCTACCATCACCAGGATACATGATGGTGGATGCCTACAGTTAGTTCTCAACTTATGACAGGTTGTTTAGTGACCACTTGAGGTTATGACAAATCTCCTTGAGTGTACCTATGATCAGGATTTGAAGTTCTGATGTCCTGGCCTCTCCTGCACAACTACACTGTGGGTACTTAGCAATCAGAGCTCATTTATGTCTATTTGCCGCATCGCACAATCAGATGACCGTGTTTTGCCAAAACCCAACATTTATTTCTGGGTTTTGGCAAAATCCTCCATAACAAACATTTGGTTTGTTTAATGACTGATACAAAAAAGATCATAAAATCGAGTCAGTCATATGTTGACTTGATTTACAAATGTCATGAGTTACAACCATGAGGTGGGCTCCATCACAGTCGTAATCCAAAAATTACCTGTACAAGCAAGTTATGAACAGATCTATTCTCCAAATCTGGACATTCCATATCCTGACTTGACTGTTCCCACTCTTTCACCTGGAAAAGACCTGTATTCTATTTTTTTATAATTAAGTTACTATCATTGCATATCAAATTCTGTTATGCACTCATTTGCCAACATATATACATGTTAGCTGCAGCATCCAAAATTCTCTAATAAAAATCTTCACTTATTATTTATTCCAGGCTACCATGTAGTCTGATGGTGTGTGAGATTACAACCTTGGAGAAGAAATATGAAGAAATAAAATTAGAGCCATGTTGCTCTATGCAAATAGTTCTATTGATTGTGAATTAACTATTGATTGTTATGGTAACTTTTTGGGTTGTCGCATGATTGGTCCCAGTGAATGCACATTATTCTTACAAAAGTAATAGAAAATGAATAGTAATAGCACTTAGACTTACATACCACTTCACAGTGCTTTACAGCGCTCTCTAAACAGTTTACAGGGTCAGTATCTTGCCCCCAATAATCTGGGTTCTCATTTTACCAATCTTGGAAGGATGGAAGGCTGAGTCAACCTTGAGCTGGTCAGAATCGAACTCCTGGCAGTGAGCAGTGAACTAGCCTGCAGTATACATTCTAACCATTGTACCACCATGGCTCTCATGAATACAAGTCTTCAAATGAAGTAATTTTCTCCTGTGTATTCATATTTTATGGGATTCTTCTATTACAAATTAGTCAAATTCATGGGTTTTTAACTCTTTTTCTTTTTAATTTCTTTTATATTCTTATTTATTGCATTGCAAACCACCAAGAGTCACTTTCAATAGCAAGATGGGTAGCATATAAATTTCATAAATAAATAATGCATGATTTTTTTGTTTATTTGTTTAGAGTTAATTCTGAAAAAAATATGAAGCATTATGTGTGCATAATGCATATATGCATATCTGAGAAAGCAGATACTTTTATTCTGGTCTCTGAATTTAAGTCTGATAGAATTAGTTAAATAATTATAAAATAATCTAAACAGTCTTCTCAAACTGGGTACTTTCCAGAAATGTTTGACAGCAGCTTCCATAATTCCCCAATCCCAGTGACTAAGAAAGATGGGCTTTGTAGTAATCTTCAGTATTCTGGAGGATGACTTGTTCATGAAGGGTGAATTGGGAAACCTGACTTTCAAAGATGTGTATAACTTTCTAATCCTGCAGTGTATTAAATTAATTTGTGATTCTAACTCCTAGCATACTAGGTTACTACATAAATTACATAAAAATAAAACAGAGCTGCTTCATGGAGTTTTTAATCTGTAATTGTAATCATAAAGTTGCTGCCAGTTAGCAGATGCTGAAATTGGTGGATAGTTTATGGTTTTTATGTTGGTTTTATTATTTAATTGATCTTATTGACTAATATTGTAAACCACCTGGTATCTTTTGGGGCATTTGGCAACTTAAAGATAACATAAATAAATAGAACAAACCTACCTGTCTCTTTCAGAATTCCATTTCTAGTTGTAGCCAGACAGCTGCACATGGAAAAGCTATTTAGCAATCCCTGTTGTCTCCCAGCAACTAATATTCACACATGCATTGCTATATCATCTATGCCTCAGGTTATGTTCTGAAGGCACATGATGCTGCAATCATAATTAAAACCTGAACATATTGCCTAGGAAATTTGGATGTGCTACTGTGAAAATTCTGTGGATAATATATAGCCTATAAATAAATATATTTTATTATTCTTTCCAATATTTATTTATAGGCCTAGTTTCTATTCATTTAGCTAACCTCCTATTAATTTAATAAAACAGAAGTTAAATTTGAGGGGGATCCATGTACTTGGATGGAGGATAAAAACCATGTTTTTGTGCATATGCGTGCGTAAGTGTGTGTGTAGTATATCTCCATACACATGTATTTTAATTTGACTATGTTTGACATGCGTAGTCAGATAAATAAAACTGAGACCAAATTCCACTCCCTTCTAGCACTGGTGATGTTACCTAGTTTGCTAATGAGACGTCTGCCAGGAAACAACCAAGTTCAGAAAGCACCAAGGACTCCACTATAAAAAACAATTACCTACACAGTTTTTCCAGTGTAAATATGCTGTGGTTGGAATTCTGCAAAGAAACAGGTTGGTTTTTAACTATAAACCACTGTATTTATTTATATATATTTTGAACATATGCCACAAAGTTGTTGAAGAAACTCTTGTACTAGCTGGAATTTGTTGCTTCAGCAAGTGTTGCAAGGGATACAGAAGGTAATCTACCAACCACCTTTGGCATATATCCTTACAATGTCATTCAGCGGTCTCCTGATATAATGGAAACTGAGTGTCCAGTATCCATTTCTGACACATTTTGAGGTACAGTTTGTGCAAAGAGTGTGCCTTTCATCTTTCAATAAGGTCAGATCTGAAATAGAAAGGAAAAAAATTACCTCTCATGAGCAGTTGAGATGAAGTTAGCATAACATCAACACACCTCTCGTACGTGACAAAGCTGGTGTCAAAGGGAAATACAGGAGCCAGAAATAGAATGGAAAATATGAGATATATTTTAAAGGTATAGGATCCAACAATCTGAAGCCTAAATAGTTTCAGCTTCTACTTCTACATATTTTTCCCCCCATGAAACAGTCCCTTTAGTTTCTAAAGGTAGGTGAACTTCAAAGCACGCATAATTAGGAACTCAATGAGGTTTTTGCTTCATAAGAAATGGGTAAGTCTTGCCCATGTTATATGTTATGATCACATACCAAAGAAAGCATAGGAGGCTGCCTAATAACACATCAAGATCTTTGTTTTACCTTTTCTGGCTGAGAAGGGCTCTTTAGGGTTGCAAAACTCTTCCCAAGCCCTCTCTGCCTCCACATGAGCTTTTTCACCTAAGGATGGCATTCTGCAGTCACCAATAGAAATGGACTTTCTTTACAGTAAATGGACACTGCTTTACAGCAATGGATGTATCCTTCCAGATGACCCAAAGTCTGCTTTAGACTACATGCAAAGCAGTAAGTTGCTCCAATTTTTATAAACTTGACTTTGTAGTTCAAGAACCATATCACTGATTCTTTGGGATATTTTTTGTGACTGCCTTCAAGTCAGTGTTGATTCTTGCTGACTGACTGGACAAGTCTCTGTGGTGGGTTGTTGTTTTTTTCTACAGTGAATAGACTTTAATGAGGAGTCTTAGTGAACCCTGTAATGCTGAAATAACTCTTATGATTATATTTCAACAGATTAGTTTTACTGTCTTGAATTTTAATTTAATTTAAGATGTCACTGTTGAGGCCACCCACCTTCACAATTCTGGACAGCTTACAATTTAAAAGAATTTAAAAGAAAAGAGCATATATATGTTCTGAAGAATGGAAATTGTTGGTACTTTTAATGTCAGTATTATTTTTTAATATATTGTATGTCTATTGCTGGTCAATGACCATAATAAAGTTATATTCTATTCTATTTGTTGGTACAGTTGATCATTTCAATTTACTGAACTGTACTTCGAATGGGATCCCCTCCATGTTTGGGTCCCAAGGTCATTTTAAAAAGGAATTCATGACATAGAGAAATTTTTAAAAAAGTAGTATTTTTGTTCCTCAGCATAAAGAGATGCCACTAATTCTATTAGCTTGGAATCCAACTAATCTTGCTCTGATGCATGCATGGTGCAGCTCCACAATGACTAGGGTGGGAAAGAAGAGCACCCAAAGCATTCCTTGGAGGCTAAAGACCACGACGGGACAGAGATATTTCACTTCTACATATTAGCAGATGATTGGCCTTCATATTTCATAGTTGAAGAACATTTTCTGACCTGGAGGTTTCATATCAAGTGAAAAGGGGAACCTTCAGGCAGAGGTCTATATATACACATAAAGGCACCAACATGAAGTTTCAGAAAAAGAAAAACAGGTTCCCCCAAAAATAACAATAATGGGGGTGGGGGTCTGGAAATTGTTCCACAAAAAGGGTTTGACGAGATTGAAGTTACGTTAATTTTGAGAAGAGGAAATTGAGAGTAAAGGTTATTATAGCAAGGAACATGTGATGATTGGTCACCGTATTCTCAGTCATTCCATTGTACAGAACATGGAGGGCAAAGGGTGACCATTGGTCTACTACAGGGGTGAAATCCAAATTTTTTTACTACCAGTTCTGTGGCTTGGTGGGCATGGTGTGACCTGGTGGGCATGGCAGGGAAGGATACTGCAAAATTTCCATTCCCACCCCACTCCAGGGGAAGGATATTGCAAAATCCCCATTCTCACCCCACCCTGGGACCAGCCAGAGGTGATATTTGCTGGTTTCCCAAACTACTCAAAATTTCTGCTACCGGTTCTCCAGAACCTGTCAGAAACTGCTGGATTTCACCCCTGGTCTACTACTATTCCAATGCTTTTAAAGTAAAACTAAAAAGAAGTTAGTACTAGGTATCATATGGTCCACCTATGAACAGAAAATATTTACTTACCAATTTCATTAATCTCAAGGTTAAGGGTTCCTTTTTGTTAAGTTTATCTTTTGCCAAGCATTTATCATCTGCTGCAGCACTTGAAACACATTGATTAGTTACCTTGTATATTAATAGCAATGTTTCCAAAAGCAAATACAAATGGCAAAAATATCATGAGGAAGTAATGATGCACTCTGGAACCTCAAGTGCAAAAGCTATCCTTTATCTTGCAGATTGGCTATTATAATACAGATGCTTTGTTTTCTTCCTGAGCTTCCTCCCATCACCACACACACTGTTCACACAATAATTCCCAACTAAAATTGGCTCTTCCAGACTTCCTCATCCTGAACTTAGCCATTGGCCTCTTACACACTGCATTCATAAATAGCCTGAGAATTTTCAAATCTCTGAGGTCATAGCATTTCACAGCATTGTTCTTGATGGTGTTAGATGAAGATTACTGCTTTCAGAGGAAGCGGAATAGGTTTAAGTCTTTCTCAGCATTGAAAGAGTATCTCTGTGACTATGATCATTACAAAGTGATGTAGACTTGCCTTAGCAACAATTTGAGGTGCAAAAAGGTTTTCCCTTCTTCCTAGCATTATTCTGAAACTAGATATGAATTGTTGAGTAGAAACCCAAGTCAAGGATATATAACATCACAATATCTAAATATTACTAATAGTACTGACTAAATAGTACATATTACTGAGATTTTATTAATGTTTTGTCATCATCATAACCATCCTGAAATGATACTTACCCAATAATTTTTTTAGAGCCAGACTGTGTTCTTCTCTAGTATGTTCTTCAACAGACATCTTAAATGAGGCTAATATTATTTTTTAAATAAAGGAATCAAAAAATGAAGTAATTCCACTCCCTCTCCCATAAAGTAGCATATTATTATTATTGTATTTATTTTGTCAAGTACATATTAGATAATATACATAACAGTGGCGGGTTGCTCCCAGTTTGGCCCGGTTCGCACGATCCGGTAGCGGTGATGATGTGACGTCATCGAACCGGTTCTCCACGGCCGGGATCTGGGCCCACCTGCCTGCATTTTTTCCTCCATACTGTATTTTTCTTTTTTTTTCTTTTTTAAGAGCTCTGCGCATGCGCAGAGGGCTTTTTTTCCCCTCTAAGCCACACTACAGCTGATAAATACTGTAGCACGCATGTTCAGCGCGTGCGAGCGAAGCGATCACACACATTGCGATCACGCGCAAAGCACGTGCATGAAAAGAACTGGTGGTGAAGGTAAGTAGAACCCACCCCTGATACATAAGTATTAGCATGAATTGAATACATAAAATGAACACAATTAAAGGAAACATTAGGACAGGGACAGTAAGCACACTGGTTCTCTTATGCATGCCCCTTACAGACCTCTTAGGAATGGGGTGAGGTCAATAGTAGACAGTCTAAGGTTAAAGTTTTGGGGGTTTGGGGATGAAACCAGAGTCTGGTAATGCATTCCAAGCATTAACAACTCTGTTACTGAAGTCATATTTTCTACAATTGAGTTTGCAGCAGTTCGCTTTAACTTTGTATCTATTATGTGCTCTTGTATTGTTGTGGTTGAAGCTGAAGTAGTCACTGACAGGTAGGACATTGTAGTAGATGATTTTATGAGCTATGCTTAGGTCATACCAAAGGCGGTGTAGTTCTAAATTTTCTAAGCCCTGAATTTCAGAGCATAACAAAGATTAACTGCACTGCTTGAACTGAGACTTTATAGAAGGCAGTACAGAAATGCAGAAGTCTTTCCCAAACCCAAGTCATTTCTGATAAAGCAAGAGGAGCAAGGAGCCATGGGATAAGCCAAGGCCAGAGAGCAACCTGGACTGAGAAGGGCAAGCTAGAAAACAAAACTAGAAATTCAAATTCTCAGGTGTATTTTTGTCATTCAAGCAAGGCCAGCAGGTAATGGAAGCTTTAGTGAGTCCTGCTACCAAGGACCACACTTGCCAGCAAACAAAGAAAAGCAATTGCCTCAGGAGTCAACAGTGGAAATCTGGTCCCCTGGCTGTTTCTTCAGATCTGAGCTAGTAATTTTTTGTCATGAAGGATAGAAAGGTGTTTGTCAGATGGCCTTTTCCTGCCTGGAACTAGCCTGTTATCCTTTAATGTATGAAAGGATGCCATCCTTTTCCCAGTGTTAAAGTAAGACTGAGCTAACAGATTGTGAATTGAAGGAAGTCTGGGTTAGCCAAGTACTCATTTGGATTGAAGGCAGGAGGTGCTGAAAAAAATCCTGATCTTTCTTTCTAGAAAAATTGTGGTCCACATGGCTTGCCTGGAGAAATTTTTTTCCCCTCTTTTTGCAGAAAAGTTGCTAAGTAAATGTCAAGCAAATACTGTAGGTGATAGCATGTATCATTTCAAATGCTTACAATGTTGTACCATAAAAACTAAACTTTATACAATTAAATGGGACTATTATTACCTGAACATTAGGGCATTCTGTGGCGATAATAAATGATTGCATATTTTAACTATTTATTTGAAACCATTGTATCTTGGATAATTATATATTTTTGGTTCCTCATAAAGAGATGAGGCCTAAGAACTCCAATGTCTGAAATAAAAAGCTGCCCTCAAAAGTGCAAGGAAACATCCCAGCATTCATACAACATTTTGGAAAGGGTCACCTGATTCCTTGCCCATCCACATCCTCCTTTTCTGAACTTATGTCACTTGATTCCTTGCCCATCCACATCCTCCTTTTCTGAACTTAGATCTCTTATCTGTCTTATTTATTTATTTATTTATTTATTTATTTATTTATTTATTTATTCAGATTTATTTAGCCTTGTAATATTTGCCACAGTTGGAAATTGTGTCCAAACCAAGCTGGCTCAGAGTTTGAATGAAATCAATTAATCTTTTTATCTCTAAATATCTGGATTCAAAAGTCATTCTGATATATGGAACTTGAACAGCTGGGATCAGGAACTAGTGAAGTAAACTCATAGAAAATCAGCCCTCACATGTGAGTTTAAAAAGCTTTAAGCTATGTTTAAACATGGCCTTAGTATTCTTGGGCACCAGCCTGGAATCTTCCCGTTATGTATTAATGTACAGAGTCTGGAGGAGGTGACCTTTCCTGAAATCATGAAGCATGGCTGTGGGGTTTGCTCATAAGCATGTATTTAACATTTACACACTGGACTCTTGTTTCTACATTCTCTTAGTCTCCCTTCTCTTCCCTCACTAGTCTCTGACACAGTATCCCATTCACTGATGATTGAAGATCATCATTAACAGTTATCCAAGTTTCTTTCATCCTTTTCCCTGTTATTTATTTTCTAATGTCTGCAGCTGTGCTAAAAAGTACAATGATTTTGTTTGTTTTTGCTTGAATGGATCAGCACCAATCTTTAGGATGACAATGGAAATTATTTCCTCAAATAAGCAAAAAGAAAAATGCTGGCTGAGAGACAATCATTTATTAGAAATGTTCCAGTTCATTATCTTCCCATATATACTTTCATTATTTCATCTTCTAAATAATCATTTTAGATATTTGCCACTGACGGATGTTTTTGAATTAAATCACAAAAAGATCCTTTAGGTATTTTTTTTCAGATCTCACACACACACACATTCAGTTAGAAGAACTAATGCCTAATTTTCTATTGTGTGGCTTCAAGAGAGTTTGTTGACATTTGTAACTTCCAGAGGGTTAGCCAACTTAGTCTATTACAGCACTATCAACAGAGGCAGAAGCCCTACCCAAATTGTCATTTTGCCAGCAAATGTGGTATGATTTTGGGATGTTTTGGAAGCCATAAATGAGGCTTTATGGGAGTTATTGAACTATGGATAATCCAGTCCATCTGCAACCGTGTTTAATTTATTTCCTGATATAGAAGTGGAAGGCATAATTAATAGGGTAAAGAAATACATCATAATGCTGTTTATTTTTCAGTGTGTTAAAAATGTCCACCATCTTACAATCAAAGCCTTGCTCATTGTTACACAGGTCACATTTGTGACTCACATATAAAGGAGTCAGGGGTGAGTCAATCTCATGGCTGTATTTGTTGTCTTGAATACAGCCAAGACAAAAACTTGAAGCCAACTCTTTAGTATTGTTGAAAAGACAATGGATATACAACACATTGACTTTAAAGAGGACTTTTTAATCCCACAAAGTGGGAGGGTTTTACTTTAATTTAAAAGGAAAAGCATTACATATTGAGGGATTTTTCTCTTGCTCCCCCTTTGCTCCCTCTTTAGCTTTCTAAAATAACTAACTTTTGTCAATTGGATTTTGATTCCATAATAATGTTCCTCACAGAAGTATGATATCATTTTAAAGGGCCATTACTGTAAAGACAAACAATAACATGGAAAATGTGGACAGAAGTTCTTGGCAACTTGAATTTGGCAATTTGGCAACAAAGGAAAGACTTTTCTTTCTTCAAATGGTCTTTAGAATTTAAATCATCTCCAAATATCACATCACTCACTCAATGTTTGAAAAAGGCTGGACTGTTTTACTTTGTACTTGTTCGGCCAAGTTCTACTTTGGGAAGAAAATAGATGAAACAGCTTGTGAGGCATTTGAATCAGTGGTGGGTTGCTCCCGGTTTGGTCCGGTTCGCGCGAATAGGTAGCAGTGATGCTGTGACATCACCAAACCGGTTCTACACGTCCCGGCCCTGGCTCTGGCCCCACCCGCATGCCCGCTTACCTTTCTCCTTTTTTTGTAGTTGTTTAGTCCAGCTGAGGCACGGCAATCAACTAAAAAGCACCCATCAGCTGGGCTAAACTGCTCTGCGCATGTGCAGAGCACTTTTTTTGAGCTCTTTTCCCAAAAAGTATTTAGTGCGCATGCGTGGACCGCCCATTTGGCACGCATGCGAGCACAAAGCGCGTGCATGAAGAGAACCGGTGGTAAAGATAAGTAGAACCGACCCCTAGTAATGGGTGAATTAACCCTTCACAAAATAAATAAAATATTTGTCAAGGAGGTTCATCTGTACTTTAGCATACTTTTTAGTTGCCATATCCAGATTTAGAAGGTCTTCAACTCGCCACAGCCAACTCTCCATGGCCAACTCACCATAGCCACTCACTGTGGCTAACTCTCCATGGGACATTTCGTCATGGCCAACTGGCCACAGGACAACCCGCTAGGGGACCATGGGACATTAATATCAAAGAAATAGTGGCACAGAATCATTAAAGAAAGGATGCAAAAGGAGGGACAAAATGAAATATGAATGATAAAAATTAAAATAATTTTAAAAACTATTTTAAATAATTAAATTGAATTGTTGAATTGTTCTGCAGCGAGTTGTCCTATGGCCAGTTGGCCATGGTGAGTTGGCTGTGGTGAGTTGACCATGGTGAGTGTCAAGCCGTGAGCCCGCTCGCCATCGAGGGTGGAACGGAAGCACCGGCAACAACAAAGACGGGCCGATGTCGGCGGAAGGCAGCACCAATGTGTCTGAGGTGGAGAAGAAAGCGGAAGAGGAGAGGGAGATGAAGGGGGAGAAGCCGACAGCGAGATGGTCATAGCGAGTTGGCTGCCACGAATTGCCCCATTCCAATACCCCCCAAGCCCTTCCCCTGTATTGGGGTCAAGAAAGGTAGACCAGGTTTTTGCAATTCAAACAGGTATATCTTCTATTTCCTCCCCTCTGAATTACATTTGATAAATTATGGTTTGCAAAACAGAAGTTGTCCCACAGTTGGAGGGCTTTTAAAGAACAAAAATGCCTACTTTTTCTTAATATGCGGAAGTCTGCAGAATCTATGATTTGGTTGCACTCTCTGTACCAGCGAACCTGAAGAGGGATGGAGGCTCTTATTCGGCACTCAAACACCACCAGCTGGCCTTTAGTAGCTGTAATATTTTGTGGGCTCTGGAAGATGACCAAAAATATAACATTAAATTTATGCAATTAATGGTGCTATGCATGGAACAAACTTCTGAATGCCAATACTCTTGTTCCCAAGGGTGTCATTACAACAGTTTCCCATAAACTTGAATTCCTTGGACTATCTTACATTTATAGTCCGATTCATATCTCACATTTCTTCTAAGAAAAGGAAATGTGCTGAGGGTGGTCTACATAGAATTTCTTCCTCCATCCCTCCCCTAAGGGTGGAGTGGGTTGAGAGAGGATGACATGCCCAAAGTCAATTGGTGAGCTTCCATGGTTGAAGGTAGACATGAATCTCGGTGTCCCCACTCTAGCTTTAGTACTTTAATCACTTCATCATACTGTTTCACACTCCCATAATCCCTAGCAAGCAACAACTTTGGAATTATGCTAATACCCAAAAGGATTTTCCTCTCCAGTGATTAATGTAGGAGGTGAAAAACTGGGCAGCTGTGAGTTCTATTTCCACATTGGACACAAAGCCAGCTGGGTTGCCTTTGGGCCAGACACATACTCTCAGCCCTAGGAAGCACACAATGGCAACCCACTTCCAAAAAATCTTGCAAAGAACACTGTAGGGACTTGTCCAAGACAGTTGCCAGGAGTCAATACTGACTTGAATGGAAATATTTTTTAACACTCAACCATACTTCTTTCGAACATATCTGACCCAGATTGTTGGGGGCAATATGCTAACTCTGTAAACCGCTTAGAGAGGGCTGTAAAAGCACTATGAAGCGGTATATAAGTCTAAATGCTATTGCTAAGTGCTATTGCTATTAATTGTATTTGGGCTGCAAAAACCTAGAGGACCACTCTAGGCGATGGCCAAGAGTTGAGTTTTCTGCACATATTTTCTGCTACGTAATGGTTGTGTGGATGCTTGCAATCCAGATACAGAAGGCCTATTGCAGATGGGAGTGTCTGGAGCCTGTTTTCAAATAGTGACAGATAAGCAGGAAAATAAGAAAATTTCCATCTAAGTAGCAATGGCATCTGCATATACCACGGGGAGATTTTTGAATCTAACTTAACACTGAGATTATATCTCTTACCTTTATGAACACAGGAGCTGCTTCATAGGCCGATCCAAGCATTTGGGAAGGGTTCTGCATCTATAAAAGAAATGAAATATGCTGCAATCACAACGCATAATGTGCAAGACTTCGATGGCTATGTATTCCCATTTGCAGATAAATATAAAAAACTTTTTGAGATTGATGTAGTAGATATGATGGAAGTCTTTTTGTGAACCTTTATTTAAGTACTCTATGGGAACTAATCTCTTTAGTAATTTACAACATTATTTAAAATTGTCATATATTTATGGCTATTCACTTGTGCCCTAGATCAGTAGCCCCCAACCTTTTGGGTACCAGGCACCGGTTCTGTGGACAAAGGTTTTTCTGTGGATCAAAGGGGGTGTTGGGATGACCCAGGACAAGACATGAAGGCCACACAACCAGCTTACAGTTCAAAATCCCCTTTAATACTCCAAAATTCCCCCAATGCTTCCATGTTTTTGGCAAGCCCCAGAGCAAAGCGCACCCATATACACACGGCAGCCTGTAGCTGCGCGCAGTCCAGCAAAGCAAAGGAACAGGGAAATGAGTCCACAAAGCAAGGAACAAACAATCAGTCCACAAGTAAGGAACAAGACTCCGAGTCCACAAAGCAAGGAAGAAGCAAGCAGTCCTGCAAACTCCAAATGTCTTCAATGGCACATACAAAATTCTACAAATTCAGTGTCTGTTCCCGACAAACGCCTCTCCCCACAGCATTTCCTTAAATTTCAGTCCCCAGGTGTGCCTTGTGAAGAGCAGTGGGGTGCTCTCCTCCCAAGTTGTCAGGTTGGCCTGTGCTGTTCCCGCCTTCTCGCCACTCTCCGTGCTTGGGGATCAGGAGCGGGGCAGTCCTTGCTCATCACCTGATTTACATTGCTCCTCATTTCCACTGCTTGTCCTCTCTCGGTCATCATGCCCCCGTTCCTCCCTGCTAACAAGCTGTCCCAATCCTGAAGGGCCCTAGGCTGCCTTAGCCTGCTCCTCTCCACATTACTCTGAAGCCAATGAAGCTGCCCCCTCAATCTCCATCGGCTCCAGCCCTGGCTCACAGATTCAGGCTCTGACGGAGCCATGACAGGCATGGTTTCACATGCTGCCTGATTCCCGCAGATGGGGCTTCATTTGTTTGTGCGGACCAGTTGCTGGCATCCTGTGGATGAGTCCTGTCCATGAACAAGGGGTTGGAAACTCTTTCCTTAGATATACCAGTACAAACAGCTTTAAATAGCCATGGGTACCAAATTGAAAGATATGCAAAGCTTAGCCCAGTAGTCTAGCATTTGCTCAGTCTATCATCTGTAGAAATTTTGGATGTAAACAAAACACAATAGGAAGGTAGTACAACCTTTAATATCTTCCTCCAAAATCATACTGATAATTTGATTTCTACTTTTAAAAGTTAATTTGCTTTGTGTAAATGAAAATCATACCTTTTTCATAAGCAGAGTAATATTTGTTTCAGATTAAAATATATTTCAGATTTTAAAAAGGATACGTCTTTTCTTTGAATTGATTGTACAACAATAATAAGGAAGTTGCAGAAGATTAATTTCAAAATTGAATAAACTTCTTTTACTTCTAACCTAGCATTATTTTCTATTCAAACTTTTGCCAGTATAACATACAGAGAATGTTTATCCAATCCAAAAATATCCTGTTTGAATTAATACAGATATTTTGATATCTGTATGTTACCTCCATTCCTAAATTGTCAATTTGTCGTTATCTAACATAACAAAAACTAATTAAATTATATGTTGTAAAAACTAGAAGAAGAGACTATATATGGGCTAATTCTTAAGTTAACAGTATTTTCTGTGAGTATAAGACCTATTATAGTTTGAATTTTTGAAGTCCTGCATAAGCTATGCAACTTACAACAAGCAAAAACAGTCCTATATTCTACTTAGCTATATTTAGCTCCCACAAACTACAGTATGCTGATTCCGTAGCACACTGCATGCCATTAGTAGTCAAATTCCATAGCAAAAACTGCTGCACCACTCAGCACAACATATACAGGTCCAAATCATATACCTGCTTGCATGAAGACATACAAAAAAAATGTCTTCAGATACTCTTTCAAGTTAATAAATGAGGTCTCTTGCTGATGACCATGAAGTAACAAAGAGAAATCACTATAGAACTGAAAGCAGATACTTAATTGGATGTAGAACAGGTGTACTATATTTTGAAAGTATTCTAAACTTTTGTTTGGTTAGCTTTGGCTTAACAAGATATGTAACTACAACTGATTACATTTTATTTAGTAAACCATGGTTAAATAGATCATGTTTTAGTACAATCAACAACTTCCATGTTAAACTCCTGTCAACCAGTAGACTTGATAGATGGTTTGAGATAGGATATATCAACTTAATGTTACTTCTCTAGCCAAGTCGAATTGGTTGAAAGTGACTCAATTTATATAGGCATTGTGAGCTAACAACAATGATAAAAATAGTGGAGACACTGTGACAAAAGAAAACAAAGATAGTACCAATAGTACTAGTAATAGGTGCCTTGGATGCAATCCCAAAACAACTGGAGCACCACTGGAACACTATCGGCATCGAGAAATTCACGATCGGTCAATTGCAAAAGGCAGCTTTAGTAAGAACAGCTTACATCCTGCAATGATACCTCTAACACCATAAAACATCAGTATGTGCCTACCCCAGCTCCTTGGGAAGGACTCTGTAGGTGGATAAAAATACCAAATCTAGTCTAAAAATCTGGCTGACTAATCAACCATCATCATTCTATTTGTAGGCCTTTGTGTTTTTTAAATTTTCTCCATTTTTTTTCTTTTTTATTCTTCCTTCATCAGGTACTGCAACATCCATTAGTCAGACTTTTTTTGTCTGTTTTATCAACACCCCAAACTTAACAATCATGGATAAGAAAAACAAAAAAGTCTGGATATTGAACATTGCAGTATCTGGAGACAGCAGAATAAAAGAAAGAACTAGAGAAAATAACAAAATATAACGACCTGCAAATAGAAGTAGAATGTCTGTGGCAAAAGGAAGCAAAGATAATACTAATAAAAATAGGCACCTTGGGTGTATTCCCAAAACATCTGGAGCACCAGCTGAACACCATTGACAAAATTGCCACCATCAATTGCAAAATGTAGCTTCCCTTGGAATAGCTTACATCCTGTGACATCTTTAATGCCATAAAACAATAACATTTGTTTGTCCCAGTTCCCAGATCAAAATGCCAAGTACAGTCTAAACATCTGGCTGACTGCGACCAACCATAATAATAATAGTATATATTAGGATTGGGACAGTTTGGAATTATTATTAAATAAATAAATATTATTTGTAGTGATGATTTGTACCAAATTTATCTTGCACTATGTTGTAATACAAAACAACCTCTGCTAGAATCTCATGGTGAATCACATGGTGTTATTTAAATGGCTGAGATTTGGGGGTAGTTTATTAAATAATAATACAAGGTAATACAATACTAAGTAATCAGCACTTTGTTGTACAACACATATTTTGATGCATTAAAGTTTTTTTTAATGTTATAGTCAACTCTGAATGAAAAAGCTAAATAATCTTATGCTCATTAACATCAACATTTTAAATAATTATTAATACTGATATAACTTTTCTATCTTTTAAAATCTTCAATGGTCTCTTAAGTTGTCTAAACATTAGAGTGTAAATTATCCATGGTTAATACTGTAGAAATCCAACTATCAAAATGATATATGTATGCATGTTTCATATGAATTAAGAAAAGAAAAGAAAAGAAAAGGAAGGAAGAAAGGAAAGAAAGAAAGAAAGAAAAAGAAAGAAAGAAAAAGAGAGGAAGAAAAACAATGTGGACAGTTTGCACAAATTATTAATCACTTTAATTGATTCTACGATCTACATAGGAACATTCTACTACTTGGTGAATCATGGTGAGAACTGGGTAACTCATAATGTTGCCAACACAATTTTCCAGTGGCACACTGAATGACTGCATTGTTTACTTTTCAACAAATGTACAGAGCTCTTCCCTGTCAAGGAAACGTTCTATCGTACTTCCTGAAATGTCCTTCTTCTCAAGGAATGCATGTAGAAACTATTGTTCGGAAGACATTTGCTTTTCAATTGAGCATAATTTTATAAAAAGAAATCTATGTCGTCTCTCTCACCACTCTCCCCAACCGTTTGAAAGGCATTTAAATCCAGGGATGTTTTGAATTTTCCATGTCTATACTAAGTCACTGCTTTGATCCAACTGTCCTTTCTTAAATGTCTTTGGAAGATGACAAATGGCTAAGCTCCAGGGAAGGCACATGATGGTTTCTAATCTCCCACTGATTGATGTCCAAGCTAAACCAATTCTGGTTCCAAAGGGAGGAGGGTTAAACAGGAAGAGGAGTAAGTCTGGAAAGACAAACTGACATTCCAATGCTTGGCTTTGTATTTGAGAGATATTATCTAAGATTGACACAAATAAAGTAATACACAATCGTTTTATTGGCCAATAATGTACAATGTAACAATCTTTGCACTATAGTATGCCAATGCCATTGAATGCCGAACTGAGAAAATGCAGATACATTTGGTTCTTATAGCACTTAGACTTATATACCGCTTCATAGTGCTTTTACAGCCCACTCTAAACAGTTTACAGAATTAGCATATTGCCCCCAACAATCTGGGTCCTCATTTTACCCACCTCAGGATGGAAGGCTGAATCAACCTTGAGCTGGTGATTTTCGATCTGCTCAACTGCAGCTAGCAGTCAGCTGAAGTAGCCTGTAGTACTGCACTCTAACCACTGCACCACCTTGGCTCTTCTTCCACAAACTCAAGCACTATTTATCTGGGCTTTGTAGTGTACTCTTCATTATTATTATTATTATTTTAAACAACATAGACAACTCCACAAATTCTGGGTCTAGAAATAAATCTAAATTTATCCATGGCTGGTATAATTCAATTTATGTATTATTTAAGCAATTTACATAACTGCCCATCTCATAGCAGTGACTAGATGATACACAAAAGCTCAAAACCAAACCAAACCATAACATACAAACTTGATGCTAGAATAATAATAGCAATAATAATAGTTTAACACATGCTCACTTTTAAAAATAATCCTATTTTAATTACACAGACCAAACAAATCAACTAATAAGGCTGGTTTAACCTCCCTTTGGATTTATAGTAAATTCAAAAATACCATTAAATATTTATGCCTAATTAAAAGCAAATAGGTATGAGCTACAGAGTGTGTGTACAGGTATGGCGGAGTGGTTAGAGTGCAGTACTGCAGGTTATTTCTGCTGACTGGCAGCTGACTGCAATTTGGCAGCTCAACTCTCACCAGGCTCAAGGTTGACTCAGCCTTCCATCCTTCTGAGGTGGGTAAAATGAGGACCCAAATTGTTGGGGGCAATTTGCTGACATTGTAAACCGCTTAGAGAGGACTGTAAAGCGGTATATAAGTCTAAGTGCTATTGCTATTGCTATTCTAGAAGAGACATAAAACTGACTTTTCCTATTCAGAGAAAGAATGTAATGATGGTGTCCACGATTGCCCTTAAAAGGGTCATCACAATTATGAAAGTTCTTTTTTTGCGGGGGGGGATATACATCAATATTGTTATATGAACAGTGAGGCATCCGGGTATCATTCATTTAAATACAAATAATATTAATAATATTTGTTATATTAATCATACTTATGTAATTGTGGTGTTATTATACATATTTGTATTAGAGTTTTTTCCTTCATTGTTTAGTTGTTCAGTGTTTTTGTGTGCCATTCTAATAACAATCACAATATTATTTAAACATACATAGTGATACTATCTTTCAACATCTAACCTTTACATCTAGCTATTACTTTTAGTATATTATATAAAAATATGTATAATAATATTCCCTCCTGTTTCTGCCTCTATTCTAGCTCTCAATAAAGCCAATCTTATATTAAACAGTATTCCCTTCCTAACTATCATCTCTTGCCCACTTTAGTATTTCAATTCTTATTCGTTTTTTTACTTGCCTCCCAAACTCTTCCCTTGGGTCTTTGTCTCTGTCTATATCTTTCCTATTTAACTCAAATATTTCTTCCATCGCTACTATCTTTTGCTGCCATACCTCTGGAGGATCTACCCAAGCCCCTATCTTCTCTTCAAAAATATCTTTCCTTTTATCCAATCCAAATTTTTGATCTCTTAATATATATTGTCCCTTATTTGATTCATAAGTCTTTATTGTCTTCTCCTTCTTCTCTTCTTGTTTTATTTGTTGGTTTATCTGTTCTGTCCTTTTCTCTGTTCTTTCTATTATCTCATCTATTTCCTGTGTTTTGTGCTCTTTATTCATTGTCCCTTGTTGAACATTTTCTGATTTCCCCACAATGTCATACATTTTTATCTCTCTGTGGTTCTTTATCAATATATCATAAGTACTTTGTAGCATCAACACCATTTCTTTTTGAAATCCACACATCTCCCCTGATGCAACATCTTGTCTTATTTTGATAGGTCCAAATATTGCTCAATAGCATGTAAGTAGTCTGTCACCCACCCCTCCCAAGTCTCAATTGTCTATGACCTCAGCAAGCCAGCTTAGAAACCATTTGCTCAATCCTAGCATTGCTCCTCAGGGGAATGCAATAGTTATAACTCTTTGTATTCCACAGTTAGTCAATTATTTCCATTTAGGTAATCCAGGAAGATTTCCAAAAGTCTCCTTAAATCCACTCTGTAAATTCAGTCATAGATCCTAGCATTTAAAAATCACTTTCTTTGGATGTCTTCCATAATCTCACAGTTAAACCTCCAATAATCATGATGTAGATATAGAACAGTAGATAGCACAGCAGTCCTCCAGGTGTTACTTATTTCCACTTTTTTTCCTTTGTCTTATCAGTACTTCCCACGGTTGTAGTAGTTTAATATGTATTCCATTCATCAATAGATGGTGCCTTCAGCTTAAATTTCAACTTTGCACAAAGTCTGACAGATATTTATTTCAATTTTTTGCAAATAGTTAATATTCAGACAAATAATTCCAGCATTTTAAAATGCCTTACCAAAATATTGCCAATAAAGTTTAAAAATCCAGTCTTTCTATATTTTAAAGATTTTGCACTGTCCCTTTAGTTTCTTTTCTTTTGGGTCTATAATTTTTCTCTGTAATTATTCACCACTTTGACAAGCATTTCAAAGAGTATTTTTTCCAGGGTTTATTTTCTTTGGGGTTAGGTTCTATGTAAAAAAAAAAAAGAATCACCTCACCCAGTTCCAATCACTTTTCATCTACACCTCTCCAGCACATTCTTTGTTTCTTTGGCTGCCCCAGCTTCACAGAAGTCATAATGGCTGCCTCTCCTCTTCGTTGTTGGATGGGAGGGAATCCCTGGGTCCAACTGGAGAGCTGCTGCTTTCCATGACCTGCAGAGTGCCCCTTTCTTCATCACCCCTACAGGGTGACTTTAGCCCCTTGGGGGCCCTCCAATGAGGAGGATTCAGAGCAAATTCATGGAGCCCCACTCTTTGTGTCCGATAGCGCCATGATGTCAACTGGAAGATTGGCAATATGCCTTGATGACCCTGATTGAGGTCTACTTCCTCCTTCCTACTATCTGATTAAGCACCTGTCCGATTTCCTTCTAAACATCTGTAGATTTTCCTTCTAAGCCGCTCACCTGGTGGGTTGTCCCTGTTTTCTTTCCTGACCTTTGCCATCCTTTTATCTACGTTATCTTATCTTACAGAGTTATATAACTTATTTTACCTAACTCCATACTAAATGCCATAAATTTAACCAATGTAATCAGTGTTGACCCAATTCATGCATTGTTTTTCTATGTGTGATACAGTTTGTTTAAAGAACATTTAGCTCTCCATTCCATTAATCCAAAGTTTCTCATCACAGATGAACTGGAAATTCCTTTCACATTGTCACTCAATAAACCAAGATACTAAGTCACAAAATGAAACTTCACAATTATGCATTAAAGCAGGGGTTGCATCATCACATCATCATCACATGATGCATTGCAACTTTTTTCTCCTTCGCTAAACTGGGCATGGGTGTGGCCAGCACATAATGCATCTGTCCTGGGAGCTGTGAATTGGACACCCCTGCATTAAAGGAAAAGAAAAGGGGGAAGGGTGCTCAGCCTTGAAAATAGCAGCAATCCAATCTCAAACAATTGTTGGTCCAAATAATTATTGGAACAGACATATGTGATGAATGTGATTATTCCCTCCTTTTCCAAACAGACAGAATTGTATCACAAATAGTTCCTTCTATTTGGTACTAGAGCAAAGAGAAACACAGTTTAAAGGAATAGCCTATCAATGGTCAGACACTTGATCTAATATTATTTTGATGGAATAACATCCATTATGTTGTCCTTTATATTTTGAATGTATCCAAAATATATTTATTTTCTAACATGAAATGAAATATTACCAAAAGTTATTTTTGGTAAAAAATACTACAAAATGTAGACTTTAAGATACCTAATGAATTCTTTTCCCCACCAGTTCATTCCACTCCAAATGTGGATTAGATTTGTTTCAAATTCCAATTGACTTTTGTGAATAGTTTATGACAGCATTGTTCTGTTTCTACTTTTATATTTTAAACATTTTCTTTCCCTGTCCTTTTCCGATACTCTACACAATAGATTTGGAATCTCTCTAATGGCTAAGGATCATCCTGGTTTCATTTAATCTATTTGACATTTCAGCCAATAGCACAGCCTCTCATTTCTTTGATTTTTAACATTTGTCACAGCTTGGCATATAGCAAGTCATGCCATTTGTATGCTACATATTTCTTTTATGTCTTTAGCAGCTGTGGAATGTCAATTTTTTCCTGGTTACAGCCTGACACTGAGAGATACTAATCACTCATAAATTTCACTGAACACAGGAAGAACCTCTGAGGCCCACAACTGAGCACATTATATTTATTTCTGATTACTTTCCCCTCAAAATAGAAGTACCCTCATTCTTAGCTCCACCCCCTTCTTACATATGTGTTGCATCATGACACACATACAAAAGTGGCAGAACTTATACTGTAATGGCGTGTGCTGCTTGTTCATCCTGCCCCTCCTTCAGACTTCTCTGCTTCAAACATTACTGCAAAGAGATATTTAAAGCATATGCTAGTCTGGTTTACATAATGAATACTTAAATTAAAAACAAGGAGACTGCTATATTATAGAGGAACAATTATCAAGGCTTACAGAAACTTACATCAAACTACTGTCAGCTCATGAAGACTGAGAAGAAAGTGTCCAGCAGGCACTTTGCCAATCTCATCAGGAAGGTGCTGAACTAAAATAACCTCTTCCATCAAAAGATGGAAGAAGAAACAAGAGGCTTTGCTATTTTGGACCTAATTCTTATCATCAGGAAAGACCTGGCACAAGAAATGGAACCTCAGGAGAAAGTGACGCCCTATCTGTGCATAATTTCAAGAGAAGGGGGAATAAATTTTAAAAATAAGTCTCTGTACTTGGTTTCAGAAGATTGGGTTTTGATAAATTTGGATGAAAGTAAGTCAGATCAAATAACCTGGAATCCTGAAAGAGAGCCTTCTCAGAGAAGAATGGAAAATCTTGCAAAACAAAATATTAAAGGAACAATCACAATTTATATCAAAAGGAAAAATGGAAGATATCAAAAAGGATTCATACAGTTACACACAGAATTTTCCAAAATATTAAAAAGAAAAAGCATCACGTGTGGAAAATGAAAGGTGGAATTGCTTGAAAGTAATACCCGTAAATCTATGTGAAAAGAAATGGGGCAGGGGGAATGTGGTAGTGTATTGCAGATTATAAATTGAATAGGAGCCAACAGTGATGTAGCTCCTAAAAAAGGCAAATGCTCCTTGAGGTTGTACTGTATTAACAAATCATAAGATTCAGATCATAGGAAACAATTGTCCTTCTTGGTCAAACCCCACTTGGTATACTGTGTCCCATCCTGGACACACATTTTAAAAAAGGACATTTGGCAAACTTCAATGAAGTCAGAGGAGGACTACCAAAAGGACTTGAAACCAACAGATAAGAATAGTTAAAGAAATTGGCTGATTTGACCTTCAGAAAAGAAGTCTGAGGAGAGGTATAATAGTAATCACATGCAGAAGTGGACTGTCTCAAGAGGGTTCCAACTAGATATTAAAGGAAATATCAATGGTAAGAGCTGTTAATTGATCAAATTGTTGTTAGTTGTGAAATCATGTTCAACCCATTGTGACCCCATGGACAATGTTCCTCCAGGCCCTCCTGTCCTCTACCATCCTCTGGAGTTCATTTAAGCTCGTGCCTACTGCTTCAGTTACTCCATCCAGCCACCTCGTTCTCTGTCATCCCATTCTTCTTTTGCTCTCAATCTTTCCCAGCATTAGGCTCTTCTCCAGTGAGTCCTTCCTTCTCATTAGGTGGCCAAAG
>JANHFM010002260.1:74932-88362 GCA_032468115.1 Grayia smithii
CCCCGCTTTTGGCACATGATGGCACAGTGGGCCCAATTTTCGCCCTCCCCAGTCTCCAGAGGCTTTCTAAGAGCCTGTGGAGGGCGAAAACAGCCTTCCCCATCCCCCTGGAGGCCCTCCAGAGGCCAGAAGCAGCCCATTTCCCAACTTCCTGGGGTGCCAGAAGGACTGAAAATCAGCTGGCCATGTGTGCTGGAGCTGAGTGAGGGCAAAGCTCATGTGCCCACAGATATAGCTCCATGTGCCACCTGTGTGTTCGCCATCACAGGCATAAATTATAATAGTAAAATGGCCCAGCACACATGAAGTTTGTTACACTGAGATGCAGTACAATGAGGTTTCACTACGTTTTCATTAACACATATTAGTTAAATATAAGAGGAAAAAAAACCTTGCATATTCCAGCTTTTCTAGCATTCTTGTTTTCAAGCTCATTAGGTGCATTTTGCTAGGTCTTCCCATTGACTGTTAAAATATATTCTTCATTATGCTTATATTTGCTATATAACTTTGTCAAAGGTGATGAGCAAAATACCACTAGTTGGTTTCAAAGAAGAATATGCCAGAAGCTCCAGATGCTTCCTGGCTGGAGAATCCTAGGAGTTGAAGTCTACCTATCTTAAAGTTGCTAAGATTGAGAACCCAGCCATATAGCTTGATTTAAGAAAACATAATAATACAAAGAAGGAAGTCAGAAAATATCTTTTATATATGAGACATATGGATTGCAAGAGCAAAATCCCCAAATGATCAAAGATAATTGAAATATGCTGAAATGTTAAAATTTTGCGTGAGACATTACAACTCTTTGGTGTTCATACTAGATATCTGTAAAGATCTTCTAGTGAGAGTGGTGAAATATCATAAGTTGTCATATCACAAATTTTCAGACCTTGTTATTGTACAAGATTGCAAGATGATGATCTGACAATGTTGTCTACCAGTGACTCCCATCGATGCCTTTGTTAAATAGGCATTGTCAGTTTTGCGCGCGCACACACATACACACACAAATCTTAAAACACCTTCAATTTCCTATAGGTATATTTTCTACACATTAAGATATTTTAAAACAATGTTGGACATATAGGTCATTATTTTTAGTTGAACAAATGATGAGCAATTGTTGATGCTATTGTATGAGCAGTGAACAGTTAAATTTACAATCATTCATAGATCAGGATATTGCCCAAATTCATTTCATCGTGACATATCTATGAAAAATTCCTTCCCTTTAGGGAAAATCTCACAGTTTGCAGTTACTGCTTTTCTGCTTTGATTTTTATAATAAGATGCTGATCAATTAACCAGAAATAGCAAAACTATTTATTAAGCTTTCTTTTACAAATATAATTTAGTCTTTTAAAGTCTCGTCCATCCTTTGCTCATATCCTTACCACTAAAGGAAAGTAGAGATAGTCCTCAATTCATTTAGCAACTGTTCGAAGTTACAACACTGAGGAAAAAAATGATTTACAAGTAATCCTCACACTTACGACTATCACAGCTTTGCCACAGTCATGGGATCAAAATTCAGGTGCTTGGAAACTAGCATGTATTTATGACAATTGTGAGGTCCAAAACGCCTTCCCAGACACCTGCCGACAAAGTCAGTAGGGGAATATGATTTTGCTTAACATGTGTATAGTTTGCCAATTGTACATTGGCATATAGGACACTGCTCCAGAGGGTTAACATCATTGCCCAGAGGATCATTGGTTGCCCACTGCCTTAAGAAAGTTCAAAACATTCTTAAAGATCCATCTCATCCTGGGCACCCTTTTTTTTTTTACACTATTACCATCTGGCAGATGGTACAAGACAATAAAAACTAGGACAAATAGGCTGAAAAACAGCTTCTGTAGTAGCTGTAACTATATTGAGTTCTACTGTATAGTGCAATATTAATGCAATATCAGGGGTTTTCAATTCAATTGTATAGAAAGTGAAGGAGGTGTGTTTTTCTTTTATTTTTTATGTATAATATGCACTGAAGATGGCATTTCATTTTGTTGTACAAGGTGCAATGACAATAAATTAAACTAAACTAAACTAAACTAAACTTCCACAGTGATTCACTTAATCACTGTGGTGAAAAATATCATAAAATTGTGCACAAATCATCCAATGACCATCTCAGTTAGTAATGGAAGTTCAAGCCCTATTTGTGGTTATATGTCTCAGACGACCTGATTACAAAATATTTCTTGAAAGCCTTCAAGAGAACCATTTGTATATATTCAGTGCTGCCCTTATATTTCAAGACACTGTTCAAGGAAGCCCTTGAGACTTAGGATCAAGAAAACAGCACACACCTTAAGCTCACCAGATAAAGCCTCTGATCAGAAACACTTAATATACTTATAGAAATCTCTTTTATTACAAACTTTTGAAGTTGAATATCCTGGTGACAAAGAGAAAGTAGGGTCATTGTTTGAAAAAAAAATTAAGCCTCTCATCTCAAATTGTGCATGCCAGATTAGCGGGCTTGAATAGCAGCCAGATATAAATTATATCTTTTATACCATTCATTTTAAATTTTCATTTGTCCCAAACAGAATTTTCACCACAAATAGAATCCCTAAAGGATAAATGTTAGCTAGAAGCAAAAGCTGGCCAGCATTAATTCTCCATCTCAAATAAACCTATGAATGGCCAAGATATCTCTTTAAACATTATTTAATATTAAAAAGGCTCATATTACTTTCAGCAGTACCAGCATCTTCACCAAAAACTCTTGGACTGATGTATGATTATAAAGTAAATCTGGCCAAAAACCTTTAGCTACCTTAAATATTTTTTAAGTGTTCAGTCCACATGTCTAGTAATTGTTTCATCAATTTCTTTTATTTGTTTCTCACATTTCTGAACTGCTCATTTCCCTCATAAGAGTATTTTTATTTTTTTAAAAAATATTTGCCAACCCCTCTGCAGAAATAAGCAAAACCACAACAATGCTCACTGTCCAGACCTAGGAAATGCCAAAGAAAACAGTAGAAATAAGTTGATCTTTTAGTATCTCCTATCACTAGTCTCATTATGAATACTTTGTTTTCTTTAAAAAGGATTATATCAAGTTTTGCAACTAAGGACTAATGCAAGCATTTTTGTTCTTTATGCTGGTCATAAATATTTATAAGACAATCATTCCCAAATTAAACCTTTTTCTTTAGGGCAAACAAACATACCAGAAATAAATCAGTGATTAACTTTATTTTCTTATTTGTCTCAAGAGTGTCACTATTGCATTTATTCTGACAGGTTATGACAGTGGATCTTACTCCTGGTTCTGCTTAATTTGTACAATTAACAGTTGCTCACTGACTGTCTTCTGACAGTTTGTCAAATGAGATATCATTTGTAGCAGCCAAAATGACAAGAGCTTTCTTTGGTTAGTATACAGCTTAGTTGGCAGTGACTGAAAGATATTTTCTGTACAGTTCATCTAGGATATGAGCAAAAGACATGCTTCTCCAATTTGCAAATCTCGTCTTAAAAATAAATCCTATTAAAAATAAATGGGGTGGAACCCTAGACAATTTTGTAGCTGAGGTATCCATGCTGTTTTTATTCGGTTTTTAAAATATTTGCTGTGCACATGGACCAGTGAATATCTCTCTTCCAATTATTTTTAATAGTCATAGTTTATGTTTCTCTGCCTTATTCCTCTCGCCACATCCTCTTCAACTAGTCCTTCTTCCACCCCAGACAGCTGCAAGCAACAGGATCTCTGAACAGGATCTCTGAAATATGTACTATATATCTTACATAAATTTGGATTAAGGAGTAGGAATAACTGTAGGAAGGTCAGGTAGGATGCAAAGGTTAATACAAATTTAATTTACAATAATCTTCATATCTAATTCTTCTCCTGAATGAAGATTATTGTAAAATTAAATTTGTATTAACCTTTGTATCCTACCTGACTTTCCTGCAGCTGTTCCTATTCCTTAATCCAAATTTATGTAAAATATATGGTTTTATTTGTAAGTAATTCTTACAAGTAATTCATGGGAGATATGAGGGATCATGTATCAGTTCTGAAGAGTGGTTCTACCTTAAAAATAATAATTCTGTAGCAGCTGGCCTGGACTATCCAACAGATATTACTTGTTTGTCAGGAATCATATGGTAGATCCTCTGTAACAGAAGTTCAAACAGATGGCTTACACTCTATGATTTTGTTCTGATATCATGAAACGCCTTTGCTTGATTGACCCTGGTTTATTAAGTAAGCTACAGTTGACTGGCTTTGCCATCAGGCTAAACCATAAAACATCATTTATAAAGTACAGTGTCTGGATAAGCATAGTGTTACCTAAATCATCAATTATGCAAGACAAGCCAGAATTATGATGCAATTATCACTGGTGGTATAATATCACATTTCCCTAAGATACAAAGGATAATCAGAAGGATAGGCACCAATCTAGGAAGATTATTTCTTTTTTTTAAAATGTTGTATAGAATATTTCAAATTTTTTAGTGAAACACATAAGGATTAAGATTTTGTGATAAAGTATGTGGGCACTGTATTACTGTTATTCTTCTCATCTTTCCTGTTATTTATCTCCTCCCTCTTATAACTATAACCATGTTGCTTGTATTTTTATGATTTATATTGTTCTGTTTGTTTCCTATTATGATTTGATTGCTTATTAGTAATCTATGACTATCACTAAGTGTTGTATCTTATGGTTCTTGATGAATGTAGTTTTTTCTTTTTTTTCCTTTTATGTACACTGAGAGCATATACACCAAAGACAAATTCCTTGTGTGTCCAATCATACTTGGAATATAAAGAATTCTATTCTATTCTTATTTCTTTTTAATTTTCCTAAGCAGCACAAACATTGGATGCAATCCACAGACACTGTTACAAATATATTATAGTGATACCATAAATGTCCTCCCTCCTCAGATCCACATAGAGAGGTTCAATGAGACCCTGAGAGTCTCTGAGAAGCAGATGCTTTATAGAGGGAGATGATGGTGATCTCACAAAAAAAAGAAAAGAAAACTAAAGGGAAGAAAGTGTTTATAAATATGTATTTTAACACTTATAAAATGCAACAGAAAAAAGTTACATTTTATAATTTGTGGATTGAGCCAATATCTTCTGAATCAGTAAATCAGACGTACTCATAGGTGGTATGGTCTCCATTTTTATAGACAGCACATGTCATCCTGTGTCACGCCTATTGTTTTTCTTTTTTCTTTTCTCTCACAGAAAGAGAGATTGGGAAAAAAGGGTTTACAAAAGAGTAAGCAGGCACACAATGGGGAATGCACCAATTGTTTGTGTACTGCCCTTGGGGCTGCTGACACCAATGCATTATTTTTTATGTGTATTCCCCATTGTGTGCCTAAGGATTCTCTAATCCCTTCCTATCCAATCTCTCTGCTCTGCAAGGAGGAAATAAAAATAGGTTAGGCCCAGGAGACATTGCCTAAAGAGATTGCTTGTTTTATTTTTTTAGTTTAATTTTTTAGTTTATTTAATATAGTGAAGCAAGTCAGTTTCAGAATATGAAAGAAACCAGTGAAGCTGGTTTATTTTTAAATAATGTGTGTGTTGTTAAAGAAAGAGGTAGGTAGTCTGTGGTCCCAGGATGTTAGGCTCAAAAAACTAAAAAGATGTATTGTGATTCTTCCAAGCGGATTTTTTTTACTCTGCCTCATCCAGAGACAGAATCTTGCCAAACTAAAGCAAACCAGCACCACCATAAAGTATATACTCTGGACACTATTAGTAAGGTGACCAACTTTTTTACAATGAGAAGGAGGACACAAATAAATTGAAAAAAAAATTATAAATAAAAGAAACTGAAACAATAACATAAGCGAATAAACTTGTAAATAAAATTCGGAAATTATTAAATAGATAATGAATTAATAAAATGTTAATTATTGTGCTCACCTGTGTCTGATTGAATATTCACTGAGAAAGAAGTGAGTCTAATGCGTGCGTGTGTGCTGAGATGTGTTTAGGTAAGAAATAAACAAAGCCACTTGTGCATGGTGCACTCTCTCAAAACAATTCTCCTGTGCGGAGCACTTGCATCTCGTAATCACGTCTCGCCACACTGTACCGAGCCTTGACGAATCGTCATGTCAAATACAAATACATCACATCACATGCAACGGATCGGATCAGAATCGATTGAATATGGAGATTTACAGATTAGTCTTCAAATATCAGAAAGGAAGACATGCAGGAGGACGCTTTTCAAGAGAGGACAGAACTTTCAAAAGAAGGACTGTCCTCCCTAAAGGAGGACAATTGGTCACCTTACTATTAGGGAAGAACCATCTTCACCCTCTTTCTCTCACACAAACTATCTGAATCGAGTTGTCTCTTGCTCCTCTAGTATACACTTTCTCCTTCCTGGATATCCAGATTATATTCCATCACATTGGACCCTCATAATTCCCACAGCGCCTAAAGTCCCTTCAAAAAGTGTGTTAATAGATTGATTGACTGATATTTGTAACCTACCCCAATTCTGAGAGACCCTCAACAGCTAAATCCAAATCAATCCTAATTTAAAAATAAGAATCAAAACTATCAAAATGCCTTATCATGGCTATCTATAATTAGGACCAAAGGCACTGTAGAATAATACAGATTTTATGTACTGGTTAAATGCAAATAATATTATAGCTGCATGGTTTTCCAGGGAAAGGGTGTCCCACAGAGTATGGACTAACTGTCAGAGGGTTTGCCATAGAGTCCATATTTCAGGTACCTCTCAAAGAGGGGAATCTTTCAATATGCCCCCTCAATGACTAGATTGGAGAGGCAGACTGCTTGACATATCTTGGGATTGCACACAAAGAACATTATTGGTAATAACCAAAAGCCCAGGTAAGTAATGTATGATTGCAATATGGATGTCATTATACACTATTGTAGTTTTATACCCTCTGTGACAGCTTCCAAATTATCTCCAAAGATAGCCCCATATAGAGTATGTGGTAGTAATCTAATTAAATGGTTTCAATTCAGACATAAATTATTGTTGCTAGAGAATATTGAACCAATATTTATTTGTTTTTTTGTTCATGTATTGGCTGCCCATCTTACATCAGGGTAACTTTGGGCAGTGCTAACAATCATAAAAGACAAAAATTGCATAAGCTAAAAGACATTTGTGACTTTAAATGTTTAAATTGTATATTCTTGGTATATAGCAGTGTTCTCAATCTTGATAATTTTAAGATAGGTTGACTTTGACTCCCAGATTTCCCCAGCTAGCTCCAATTCTGGAAGTTGAAGTATACCTATCTTAAAGTTACCAAGGTTGAGAAGCACTGCTATAAAGGGGTGGGCTTCCAAAAAATTAGCAAGGGGTTCTCTGCCCAGTTGCTTGGTGGATGTGGCCATGGTGGATGTGGCCTAGTTGGCAGGGGGGCGTTTTTGCCATGCCCAGGCTCTGGAGGCCCTCTGGAGGCTGGAAACAGGCCCATTTCCGGGCTTCCCAAACTTCTGGTAGGCCCATTTTTCACCCTCGCTGAGCTTCCGGGCACATCCTGCGGTTACCTACATCCAAAACGGGCCGCATGTGGACTCCTGGGAGGAGTGGGGTGGGTGAGACCAGTCAGAAGTGGGATTTGGGGGTTCTCCGAACTGCACAGAATCTTAGCTAGAGGTTCTCCCAAACCCTGCGAAGCCCCAGCAGCCCACCCCTGCTGCTATACAGAGATGAAGGAAATTTAGCTGGTAAGGCTAATGTGAAATGTGCAATTTTTGAATTCTGTCTTCTGTTGGTCTGTATGACCTAGAGTAATATTTTTTGAATTGTGACATGATGGTGGACTTCAATATGCTAGCTGGGAAATTCCTGGAGTTGAAGTCCACTTATCTTAAAGTTAGGGATACTGTGCCTCAGTGGCTAAGACACTGAGTTTGTCAATCAAAAGGTTGGCAGTTCAGTGGTTCGAATCCCTAGTGCTGTGTAATGGGGTGAGTTCCTGTTACTTGTCCCAGCTTCTGCCAACCTAGCAGTTCAAAAGCACGTAAAAAATGCAAATAGAAAAATAGGGACCACCTTTGGTGGGAAGGTAACACTGTTCCATGTGTCTTAGTCATTTAGTCATGCTGGCCACATGACCACTGAGAAGTCTTCAGACAGCGCTGGCTCTTTGGCTTTGAAATGGAGATGAGCACCACCCCCTAGAATCGGGAACAACTAGCACATATGTACGAGGGGAACCTTTACCTTTACCTTTATCTTAAAGTTGCCAATTTTGAAACACACTGATCTATGGTCTTTATCCCTGTGAGCTATAAACACATTTCAGATTTTGCCAGACAGTTAAAATTAAAGGGCAAGGATACTAATAACTTGAATTAAATGGCAACTCAGAAGTTTCTTTTACAAAAGAGATCAGTTTGAAATTAGTAATAAAGCAGCAATGTGAGCTTTAAACTGATGTAAGGTTAAATGACATAGGAACTGAAAACTGATAGCACATAACAATTTCTTGCTTGCAGATGTTTTTTTCACATTTTTTAAAAACTATAAAAAGGCACTGATAGATTTTTATCACAAGGCTTTGAAAACAAGTTTACCCAGAGGCAAAACATAACAATGGAACATTCAGTTGAAAAATGGACAAAATAACCTGCTTGCCTATAACGATTCTAACAAATATAACTTTTTAATGCTGGAAAATAATCACTGTATTTGCAGGTTTTTGTTTAAATGAATGCAAAGACAAACAGCAAAATGTTCACACAAACAAGCTTAGAGAGCACCAAGGATTCCACAATTGAATTCTGAGCTACATATATTCACTTCTATTGAAACATCAAAGTAGCAACTGTAAAACTATTTTCTCAAATAAACGAACAAGCTGCTTCATTATGATCAAAAACATATTTCCAGATCTACCATGGAAGATCCTGTACCATGTAGATCTTTGGCTACATCTTAAATGGGAGCATAAAAATACCATGACAGTAGCACTAACCACAGTAGAAGGGTACGATTAACACCAATTATTTATTTATTACATTTTATGCCCCCTCATTCCAACTCCTGGCAGCCTACAACAAAATATAGTAAAACTTGCATAAAACCGTAAATATAATAAACTTCCATCATAAGAAAGGGAGAAAACACTAAACAATTAACAGTTTACTCTGCAGCCCTCATAATAACCCCAGAACCCTAAACAACTCAAAAAAACCAACAACCCCAAAACCAACAGTAACAATAACAGTAAAGAATGAGAAACATGATAAATGATTATGGTGAAGGATTTTATCAACCCACCACTTTCTCCAGGAGACATCAGCCTTTGGTAGCTTCTAGAAAGCCATTACCAAGAATGCCAAATTGTCCCATTTCGAATGGGGCATACAACAGGAGGAAGAAGAGGAAAAATAGTAGACATATCCAAAATTCTTTGATAGAGAATAATTCCACAGTTAAGCTCTGTTTTTAACTGCATCCTCTGAACACACCTCCAATGTACAATATCTTTATCCTGCACTACTTTCATGACACAACAGTCTCTTGGGGATTTGTGTACTACAATTGCAATTTGAGGCAATGAGAAATAAGTAACATAGGCATCCACTCCAATGTGATGACGTAAAAATGATTACATATACATATATTAATGTATGTATACATTACCTATATTAATGACATCACAATGCAAACTCTGGCTTTTTGGACTGGCACTGCCATGGGGCACTGCCATGGTGCGTACACCTGTAGGGCTAGTCGCATGGTTTGCACTGATTGCAATACATGTTTCTTTACAATGCCCCTTCTCCACCTTCCCTGCCTTCTGCTGACATCTTTGCTAAAGGAACTTATTAATCAAATGATGTGTTTAACTTGATTCAAATTTAAAACAGATTAAAATTGAATGATGTGTAAAAAATAGATTGTCTGGGGAATAAAGCAAGAATTATTGTGTTGGAGGGTAAAATTCAGAGTAAATAGGAAATAAAGTTCCAAGAAAAGTAATTGATACCAAACCCATTTTTGAGGTGACCTTTCATGTTTCCTGGCTTTGTGTCCCTTAAAATCCATTACTTAATATGAACCCACAAAACTGAAGATACTGCTTATAAGTGGTTTGTGCTTAGAGCTCAAAGCATTGTTAAAGATCCCATACACTCACTTCATAGTCTGTTTCTGTTGCTCCCCTTTGGGAGGGAGTTTCAAAGTATTTCTAGTAGGACTTCCAGATTCTGGAACATCTTTGTTCCCTATGCCATCCATCTGGTAAACTCACAAGATTAGTTTTTCTTACCATGTACATGTATACATCCAAACTAGACTGAGTTGTTCCTCTGTGTTATATAATATATGTGGGTATGTGAGTATATGCATATTTCTATCTGTCTATCTATCTATCTATCTATCTATCTATCTATCTATCTATCTATCTATATCTATATCTATCATATTTATGTAGTGTATATTGGAGATGGTGACACTTTGAGAGCTGTATGCAACGAAATTTCATTTAATGTATGCCAATTAGTGTACATTTAAAGCAGGAGTGGTTCTGCTTACCTTTACTACCAGTTCTCTTCGCGCCAAATGCGTGCTCCGCGCATGTGCACTAACTTCTCTCCTTGAAAAAAACTCGAAAAAAGCACTCTGTGCATGCTCAGAGCAGAAAAAAGTAAGTATGGGCGCTCCTGGCCGCGGAGAACCAGTTCTGTGACATCACACTGTCACCGCTACTGGATCGCGTGAACCAGGCCGAACTGGGAGCAACCCACCACTGATTTAAAGTGACAATAAAGTTATTATAAGTCTAAGTCTAAGGTGAAGGTGGCAGTTATCTTAAATTGGTGCCCACTCCTTCTGTATATATTATGTTATTGCTTGAAACTAAATATGAATACTAAATTAAAACTAAAAAAAATGTTTTTCTATACAGGCTTTCAGCTTCCTGAAACCAGATGATGATTCTTAATGTGGCATCCATACTGGTGATGTTGAATGCAGCAAAAGCCAGTCTCCTGTACTTCATCCAAACTCTATTCTGTCCATTGTTGGAATCAGCTGACTTTCTACAGTAGAATCATAAAAACTTAGGGCTGGAAGTGACCCTGGAGGTCTTCTAGTGCCATCCCCTACTCAAGGCAGTGGTCCTTATTCCATCCCGAACAAATGGATGTCCAATCTTTTCTTCAAAAGCTCCAGCGGTGGAGCATGAGATGAGCCCACTCTCAGTTCCAAGAGTCAGGAAGTTCATTGCAAGTTATCTTTATTGCCATGACTGCCACTGATTACTTTTGAGGGATTATCAAAATTCTTTTCAGTAGGAACAGCATTAGGCTGTCTGTGCATGATCTGATCATGCTAAGATGATAGGAGGTATGGTGCATGTACGTACATTATGACATTTTTATGTTTGTGCCTGTTGTTCCCCCTTGCAGAAATCCAGGAATCTCACAAATAGCCTAAAGCTGTCCTCAAATCTTGTGACCTTCTAATGGAAAGCAGATATTTTTCACAGCTTTGTAGAGGATCAATGACAGCAGGTGGAACTAATCTATTCAGGTCTGCTGTTTTATGAGATTCCTATTGAGGATTAAAATATCAAGAGACAGATTAATTCTAACTTAATTCTACATTGTTAGTCATTTTAAAGCATCTCAGTACCAACTGCTCAAGTGGGAAACAAATATTTTCACAAATTCAATTAATTTTTCATCTGTTTGTAAATTAAATTTTATCATTATTATTTCTCTTGTGGAAACTGACACAATAGTTTGCAAGGTAAGATTACTTTATTCACTCTGCAGGCCATAAATTATTTTTGTCTTAGTTGCCTCCTCTCTCATGTCAACAGGAACAAATGTAAAAAAATATAGCAATGACTCAGTGAAATTAATCACTACAAGGCAAAAGAATAACTAATAAAATAAAATAAATAGTAATTAAGTCTGATACTTTCTGGAATAATCCCATTCCCCTGGAACACTTCTCACAGTGATAGTCTCTTTTAGCAAGAGAGGGGAAAATTCATATTCATACTATTATACATACACATCAGGGGTGGGTTCTACTTACCTTTACTACCGATTCTGATGATGCACACGCTTTATGCGTGACTCGCGTGCACAGAGCATGTTCAGTGTGCGCACAGGTGGAGCATATGTTCGGCACACGTGCGGAGTGCACAGAACAGTAAGTACAGGTGCGCGGGTGGGCCCAGCTCCCAGTCATGGAGAACCGGTTCGGTGATGTCACAGCGTCATCACTACCGGATCGCACGAACTGGCCTGAACTGGGAGGAACCCACCACTGATACACATACACATACACATATACATACGTGTGTATGTGTGTATACAGTAGAACCTCTGGTGATGAACACTTCTGACCACGACCAAATCGGGTTCTAACCAAAAAATTCTCAATTTTTTTTTCACAGCCAATTTCCCCTTCTGCACCATTTTTTTTGTAAGCGCCAAATTTCCAAAATTAAGTTTGAGTCATGCCTAAATTGGTTTGCGACCAAAATTATGGAACGAATTATGGTCGTGACCAGAGGTTCTACTGTATGTGTATGTATGTGTGTATATGTGTGTATACACATACATATACACATACATACATACATATTTATATAATTTAGGTTTTTTTCAGCCATAGATATTTATTTTCTGGAAGAATGAGTCTTTTGATACAAGATTTTTTGGTCTTGTACCAAACAGTCAATACCATCATTGCTGACTGTTCACCACCACACAGAGACACCGCTTCAGCCCCGGATTTAATCTTTAGGCAAAATAAGCCCATATCTAAGGCACCAAGGAAAGGAAAATTTCTCCCTTAGCTACCATGCCTTTCAATTCATATTTTTCATTTCAACTTAGTCAAATGGTTTACAATTGTCCTTATCTTCCATGTTCAACTTGAACCTGCTTTGTTTAAAAAAAGTTTGTCTTTAGCATGGTGAGTTATTCAAGTTTAAAAGTTTGTTTTGAAAGTGTCATCATATGTCACATTTATGTCTGTCTCATGGCATGACAGTTTGTGTCCTGTAATCAGTGGTGGGTTGCTCCCAGTTCAGGCTGGTTCATGCAATCCAGTAGCAGTGATGCTGTGATGTCACCAAACCAGTTCTCCGTGCCCAGGAGCTGGGCCCACCCACGCATCCGTACGTATGATTCTCTGCGCTCCCCGCACTCCGCATATGCGCAGATCACTTTTTTTGAGGTTTTTTTCCATAAAAAAGGTTTTGCGCATGTGCAGAGTGTGCATTCGGCGCATGCCGATCACACACAAAGCACGTGCATCATCAGAACCAGTAGTAAAGGTAAGTAGAACCCACCCCTGCCTGTTGTGGCTCCGACTCCCGAGCCTGTGTTATCTGATGAGGATGACTCAGATGATGAAGGGGAGGAACTGGCAAGGCCCCCTTCCCCAGGAGTTCCTACTCTG
>JANHFM010002260.1:112579-124620 GCA_032468115.1 Grayia smithii
GATGGTACCCTGAGGAGGGCAGCTCTGTGTGAGCGCACTGGGCGGTGGGATGAGGGCAGAAGGTGGTCCTGCAAGTATTATATAGAATTCTCAATCATTTTATGATTACATAATTGAGTTGACAGAATATTTATTTGGTTTCTGCACAATAGAAGCTTCATCTGAAAGCAAAAACAATGCAGAAAATTATGACCTTGGTTGTTCATCGTGGTATCAGTATTTTTGTTTAAGTGCTATTGTCAGTAAAAGCTTCAATAGTTGTATTATGCTGCATTCTTGTTTAATTTTGTGCTGACTTAATAGTGAGCTCGTATTCAGAAGAAATTAGGTTCTCATCTGGAATAGCCTGAACTTCTTTCCTAGCCCAAGGAACCACTGTTTTCTGTTTCCAGGGAAATAAGCTCAACCATGAATTGGTTTAATTCAAAAGCCGCAAGTACATTTTCTAGATGTAAATGTTCAGCTTATATTTTTGCAATTAATTTTGATAATTAATTAAAAGATCCTAGGAAAGAGGTGTGATGATTAGACAAACCAATCCACATGTCAATATGGTGTGCATTTAGGAATTGCTCAATTTAACCAATTTTTATTTTTGCAAATTGTTCATTAAAAGCATGCCTAGGATTGTTGTTATATATGATGTTTCCTCAAATACTGAGGAAGCCATGCTGCAGTAGAAAATAAAGGATTAATTCCAAGCTGGCTTACATATGGGAAAACCCTTTCATTATTGGATCTTAGACAAAAAAAAATGACTTACTGGAAACCTGAAAGTCTGTGAGTTTTTGTAAGCACCATTACTGGATTCTTCTTGGAATCCTGTTAACACTGGGCAAGAGTCAAAAAAATAATAGCCAAGGAATTGCAGTGTTGCTTTTAACTTTTCTATTTAAACCAGAAGAGAATGTAAAACAGTAAATTAATTGTACACATATCTATACCAACAACTTCTTTATTTTTCTGTTGTTGAATTTGAAAAATTCAACAAAAATCTAAATCTTTAGTCACTAGAATTATCTAGTCATTCTAAAGTTCTAAAGTTTAGTCATTCTAAATTATCTGTTATTCTAAAGTTCAATTATATTTTATTTATTTTATTTATTTTATTAATTGCATTTATATGCCGCCCTCTCTCCCGAAGGACTCGGGGCAGCTCACAATAAAAACAACAATAATAATAATTTAAAAACCAATTAAAATAAATGCAATTCAAAATACCCCAATAAAACCATAAAAATTTAAAACTGTAAAAGCAAATGATAAATTTAAATAATAAAACACCCACATCAGCCAGCTTGATTGAACAGCCAGGTAGATAGTTTAGGAAGCTGCAATTCCTGTTCAATCTAGCAAGAAATAATATTAGAGTAACTGAGTCTAAGTTGAAACCTACTTTGACTTTCCTATCTCTAGTCACCTACTCCTATGCCAATTTCCCTTTCTCCAACACAAGATCGGTTTACTTAGAAGGTAGGGATGTTTGGAGATTGGCTTCATTTTTTGGTGAAGCCTTGAAATGATTCTGTTTTACTAAGATTTCTCTATTAAAGACTTTGGGAATTTTTTATTAGATGCACTAGAGAGAAATACAGTCACTGTTAATATTTGCCACAATTTATTCTAGAGGCATGGCTCCTTAGGAGTAAAGGAACTGGGGAGCGGAAATCAAAGAAAATCTCCTGTGTAATGGGGCTGATTCACATGGAGCATTCAGACAAATCTCAGCTCAAAATGAAAGAATCAAGGACCTCATATACCCGTGATGGCGAGCCTATGGCACGAGCGCCCAAAGTAGCAGGCGGAACCATGTCGTCTGGCATGTGCGGCCTTGCCTGTTTCTCTTCCGGGTTTCTGATGTGCATGCGCACGCAATGATCAGCTGTCCTTTCGGTAGTGCCATAAACCGGTGTATGCATGCGCAAGCCAGAACCCTGAAGTTTGGCTTTTCCGGAGCACGATCCCATTGCAGGGCTGAAAACTGGCCTGCACATGCACACCAGCCAGCTGAACATCAGACACACATGCGTGCTAGAACCTGGAAGTTTGGCTTTTCCAGAGTGCGGCCCTGATGAGCATGCACACGCACGCACAATGTTTCTGTGTGACCTTTTTGGCACTAGGTGCCGAAGAGATTCTCCATCACTGTCATATACTCATTGTATATCATATACTGTCATATACAGTGAGTATACTGTCACATACTCATTGTCTCACGAGTCTTTCATTCTCACTTGGATGGCTCTAATAAATATGCATAAAGCAACAGTAGCAGCTGATCAGGTGGCATGTATAGTAAATAATCAAAGTGTTAGGAACAGGATATATAACAGCTATTAACTCGTTCCACTGATTTTAATACCCCGGCTTATTTTTAATTATTATTCTTATTGGAGCCATGCAAAATATTGCTGAGTTGCAGCCGCTGGGCAGTGGGGCAATTAGCATTTCTTTTTTTATTGCCTCATAACTTTGGTATGCTCCTTCCTTTCACCCTAATAGCTGGGAAGGTCACACCCATTTCTCACATTCCTGAGCAAGTTGGGTCAAGGGAGGAGGAGATGGAGAAGAAGAGGAAGCACCCCACACACTAGCAGTGAGGGAAATCATAATTAAGTTCCCGGGGCAGCCAGCCATTCCTGTAATAGGTTAGCCCTTCCTTTCTTGCTTCTGCCTTTTTTTTTCTCCTATCAGCAGGACTCAAAGACAGAAGGGTAGATATCCTCAAGGGTAATTATACCAGGCAAGCACCACTCTGAAAAACGTATATGAGGGAGAGGTCAGATTTCCTGTCCCCCACTTCCCAACTATAATATATTCCAATCAATTGAAGGATATTCAGGTTTATGGGAAGTATGTTTATATTGGCTGATGTTTCGGGTTTTATGTTAAAAAAAAAAAAACCAGTACAAGCAACATTTATCAGATCAAAAGCTAGTGCTTAAATTTAAAGGGAAAGTTGCAGCTGGTTTCTAGTGCACAATGTGGAGCTATTCTAATGGCAAGAGCATCAGTGCTGACCCTGATCCAGATCATTTGTTGCATTTAAATTGGACTTGATTTGTACAGTCCTTCCATCACAAAAGATAGTATCCATGGTTCTATGGATACTATTCAAACTGGCCCCTTTCCCTGTTCTTCTCCCTATCTATCTGTGTCATACAGTTCTACTACCACCAGTGCAAAATTGGAGGTGTAGTATTATGTGGCTCATTAGACATTTTAAAAATAGAAGGCATATTAAAATAACTTACTCTTTAAGGATAGAATGTTGCTTGAACTTGACCATAATTCCATGCAACAAAAAAATGGTCCAATTGTAAGATTCTGAAAAGCAAAAAACGGGAGATTATTTCTCCCTATAGATGAAAGTTATCTAATTCTGCCAGTGTTTCTCAACTTGGCAATTTTAAAGCATCTGGACTTGAACTCCCAGAATTTCCCAGCCAGCATGCTAGCTTGGGAATTCTGGGAGTTGAAGTTCAGACATCTTAAAGTTGAGAAGATTGAGAAATACCACTTTATGCAATGTCAACTTCAGGCAGAGAGAGAAATGATCTTTGCTTGCTGAGCAAGACATAGAACCTGATGTGCTGGCTTCTTAGTCATTGGAAAACTATGAAAATTATGTAATGTATGTTGTCCCAGACAACCTTCAAAGCTAACCTGCATAACACTAGTGCAAATTTTTCTGATTAAATATCAGATAATGTTCAGGCTGATGCTGTGGATTTAATCATCATCATCATAATACCAAGAAAGCAAATGTTGTAGTAATAGTCAATAGGCAGTCTGGGTGCACTGCAATCCCAAAACATTTGGAGCATCACTTGAACACCATCGGCATTGACAAAATCACCATCAGTCAATTGCAAAAGGCAGCATTCATTGGAACAGCTTATAACTTGTAATGATACCTTTAATACCATCAAACAACATCTACCAGGTTCTTGCGAAGGATTCAACAGGTGGACAAAAATGCCAAATCTAAACATCTGACTGACTATGTGAGCAACCATATTATGCATGTCTATTCAGGAGGGCCTTTAGTATTCACCAGTAGTGTATCCCAGTGGTGTGCATACAAAACTGCAGACTTAAATAATCACTAGGCTTTAAATTATTTTAATTTGTGTAATTATTTCAAATACCCACATTTTTAATGTCATTAATTCAAATGCCCACAATTTTTATGCAGTTAATTTAAATACCCACAGTTAAACTATCCTGCAAACTGATGTGTTTTCCATAACAAAACTCATGTGTAGCTCAAAACCTTGCTCAGTGACATTCCTTTAATGGAACAGTGGAGAAAGTGCAACCTTGCTCAGGCCACACTGTGTGGATGGCATCACTGAAACTGGAACGTAACTGGCCAATCCGGTTGTTTAAAACAGAAACCACTAAAGCAAACATTCTCAGGGCATTTTCTTTCTTCGTAGGAGAAGGTGCTGCCTGGCTTGTGGATCAGGAATGCAACCGCATAGACCAGACTTTTTTCTTCTCCTACATGTAATTATTTATTATTACAATTCACTGAGAACACTGAGGGCAGGGGAAAAAAAACTTGGATTGAAAAAAAATTGAGTATCATTTAATTAATCGTGTCCTTACATTCCTGGTTCATCAAGGATTGTGTGGGGTTGTTTAGGTTTCTACTGCAAGGTGAAACTGACATGGCCTGGCAAATGAAAAGCCTTCTGAGATTTCTTCTTAAACAAGGAATTGTAGTTAACACTGCATTACTGAATGACACAAGGTAATGTCAAATTAGACATTACCTTAGCAAATAGAGCTAAAGAGCCTTGGTGGTGCACTTAGCTAGTGCACTGCCTAAGTGGTTCCACTTAGCTCCAGCTACCTGCAATTAGTGCAAGTTCAAACCTCACCAAGCTCAAGGGTAACTCAGCCGTCCATCCTGTCGAGGTAGATAAACTGAGGACCCAGATTGTTGGGGTCAATAAGCTGACTTTGTAAATATGCCGCTTGGGGGTGGAGTGGCAAAAGCCCTAATAAGCAGGCATATACAAGGAATGAAGGTATTGCTAAGCACATTGATTTGTGTAAGCCGCCCTGAGTCTCTGGAGAAGGGCGGGATATAAGTTGAATTAAAAAAATAAATAAATAAAATAAATGATTTTTTAAGAGTCAGGTTTGGGGCAACCTTTTGATCCTTCCCCAAAGAACTAAGGGGACAAGGGAAACCTCATATTTCCACAGGGAGTATTCATTGAGGTGGAACATGATTCAATAATAGACACCCAATGACAGTCTTTTGGGAACATGAAGGAACAGGCACTTTACTCTTTTGATGGAGCGCCATCATCCTGAAGAACTTCCATTTCCTTTGAAGAGCTTCCATTATATCTCTCTCTCCCATCTTTAACTAACATCGTATCCAGCGATGGGTTTCCAATATTCTTACTACCAGTTCACCACGTGCACACACACTCGCTTCGTGCGCGCCTTCTGTGTATGTGCCCAGCCTTCTTCGCATGTGCTTTGCTCATATGTGTGCCTTCCGTGCATGTGCCCAGCCTCAAAAATATGGCTAAATAGGAAGGCATTACACTGGGGGGGGGGGGTTGGCCCACCTGCAGTCATTGCTATCGGTTCATCTGAACCGGTCCAAACCAGCTGAATACCACCACTATAGAGAGATTATTTCTCAATATTTCTTGACCAGCATTTGATCCATATAAGGTCAGTATAGTGCGAAGAAACTTTTCTTCTCTTGAGCAATGTAGCTAAGCAGGTGGAACTTTAGAGCTATACAAAAAAGTCCTCTAGAACTCCACAACCATAATGCCATTTGCAATTTCTGTGCTTTTTCACAGCTCCAGTATGTTACTCCTCCTTTTAAAATCTTAGATCTTACTTCTTTATGCAGAATTCCTGGGGTTTAGAGTAGTTAAAAGTTCAAATCCATTTATTAAAAAGGTAAAGGTTTTCCTTGCACATATGTGCTAGTCACTCCTGACTCTAGGGGGCGGTGCTCATCTCCGTTTCAAAGCCGAAGAGCCAGTGCTGTCTGAAGACATCTCCATGGTCATGTGGCTGGCACAACTAAATGCCAAAGGCGCACAGAATGGAACGCTGTTACCTTCCCACCAAGGTGGTCCCTATTTTTCTACTTGCATTTTTTACGTGCTTTCGAACTGCTAGGTTGACAGAAGCTGGGACAAGTAACGGGAGCTCACCCTGTTATGCGGCCCTAGGGATTCGAACCGCTGAACTGCCAACCTTTCAATTGACAAGCTCAGCATTTAAGCCACTGAGCCACCGCATCCCCTTTAGAGTAGTTACATCATCAAAAAATGTGCATTTCCATACAAACAGATATACATTCTTTCATATTTAGAAAGAATTACTATCATTTAAACAAAAACACCAAACATCTCGTTATGATGGGATAATACACTGGAAATGGAATTGTTGTTGTTGTATCTTTTCCTCTGTGATCCTTCTGTGCATTAAAATATAAATAAAAATAATTATTTTTTAAAAGTATGAAGAAATGAAACTTTAAATAATATTGATTTACAAAATTATTTTACAAATGTTCTCATTCATCCTTAAATAAAACTATCCACATGCAGAAAATTAGAAGATAAGAGTCAAGCTTTCTCTGGATAAAAGTCATTTATCTTGATTCCTAATGAGCTCATTAATACATGCTTAGTCTGAGAAAATAAAAAAAGTATACATATATCATATGTCAACAAACCTTCTGCAATTATTGGTTTTCAATTTAATTCCTTGAATAATTTCATTAGTTATTTTGTGGATTACTTGGTTAAACTGATTCTTTTTTGATGTTTTTTTCTATTTTAAAAAAAGGACATAAAACATGCTTTCTCAGCATTTTGGATATGCCCAGGTGGAAGACACATGTCAGACAAAAGGCAAAGTGTGTGTTCTCTCATTCTACTAAGCCAAGCATTACTCAATCATGATTTACAACATAAACCACAATTGGCAATGGCACCCAAGCAGACTAATTGAAAACTAAGCAAACCACAGGATGGTTCAGTTTAGAGATAGGATCATACTTAACATTTTTACTTTTCAGTGGATATATTATGGATTAAAAGGAAAAGGATATAGGGATTTCTCCTGCATTTTTTAGCTAGAGTAAATGTACGTTGGTCTTGCACACAAGTCTTGAATATTCTCCAACTCAATATAGCATCTGTTTGCAATCCAATTATGCCATCTGTTTGCAACAAGTAATTTTAAAGGTGCTATAGCAGCACTTCAGGTTGTCCTCTCCAGTTGACTGAAATGTGTAAAACCAATAATTGTCCAGATACTCCATTTGTTCACCTCCTAACTCCTTGCTTACTTGCTTACTTACTAACTACTTACTTAGGAAATAGGAAGGATGAAAGGAAGGTGGTGTTACAAGTGAAAAATGGCAATATTGAAGGTGTGAATGCAACAGTACTGAAAGTTCAGCATTTCATGGTCCACTGACCATGAGCAAGCAAGGGATGTGCATAGAAAGATCAAAAATTACTCTATGTTCCTTTTTCTATTACTCTGCCTAATCTTTGTCATTAAAAATTACAAATCTAAGCTTACTTTTTTCAGCTCTGTTTCCTGGCACATATGTAAAAAGCATGTGCTCTTTGACTTTCTCCTAGTGGAGTATAGTTAGCTAAGTACTAAACTTTGTTCTGCTTATAACATGTTTCCTTTAAATAAATGTCCTTTTTGCTACAAAATGCTTCATTAATCATTGTTTAGGTCAGATTTCCACTCTCAAAAAAAACTCAAGTGCACATATAGAATTCTTCAATTGCCAATAGACGATGCTTGTCTGATCCCTTAAAAAATCCTACAAAAGAGACTGAAACAATTGCTCAATTCTCATTTTGAAGTCCTCTGGGAATTATGTTGATTTCACAAAGGTTACATTTGATACCATGCATACCATACCTTTGAGGTGTGTGAGAGATTTTCTGGTATGGAAATCATTATTCAATACTTTGCCAGAACATGACTCAAGAGCTATGAATTGTCTGCTGTCCTTTTAACTGCACACCCATTAAAAAAATTATGTGAAATCAGTGAAGTCATTATCAGTCCTCCCATAGCAACTGGAGCTCAGAAATATATTAAGATAATTTGGGGGGGTGCCATGTTTTCTGTAATTCTTTGTCTGTGCTGTTAAATGCTTTTTTGAAATCAATGTAGTTGATTAATATTGGCTATTGGAATTCAATATTTTATTCAATAATGCATAATATGAAGACTTGCTTACTATACACAGTGAAATCCACCTTGTTCCACCTGTATCATGTTGTCCACTTCATCCAGAAGCTCCCAAATAGAATGATTCAAAATACTTTGAACTGAAAAGAGTGTGACAGCTTTACAGCTGGAATTATCATTTCTTTGGCAAATTGATAATCACTTCTTGCCTGTTTATTTACCTGATCCATGCAGGTTGATTAGATGTCATGACCCCCCTCCCCTTGTCTATTGTTGCCTATTTGTGTAGTTATATCTCTAGTGAGTAATTTGGCATCATGATTATTAGATTATCATTGATAGGTCTGATAATTGCTCATCCATAGTATCTTGAAGAGCATGGGTGTCAAACGTGTGGCGTCATGTTGCAGTCACATGATATTTTGCAACATTTTTTCCCCATTCGCAGAATTGGGGTGGGCATGGCCTGCATGTGACACATCTGGCCTATGAGCCACCAGTTTGAAACCCCTCTTGTAGAACTCCATCTGCATCCTTGGTTGGTGCCTTTGCTTGGATAACTCTTGTCTTTGCATGTCTGATTTGAATCAGACATTGTGATAATACATTGAAATTATTTAACTAAAAAATCCATTCACTCAACTTTACTGAACCATAGCTTGTTCAATCAATCACATTTTCTGGTTTATATGACATGTTGAACTATATGCATACAATGGCCCAGGATAACACAACTCATGAGACTAAAGTAACAATCAACAGTAGTGTTGATTTTATCTAGAATATTCACCTATGAGTTCTCTTTCAATTTGATGGAAGATAATTTGTTAGAAAAATTATTTCAGAGAAGATATTTCAGAGAAATTCTCATGGGTAGATTATGATGTTTCTGCACATGAAGTAGCTAAGACCTGCATGTGACTATCTTGAACCATCATATCTCCAAGTGATCTATTCTTCCCACAATTTTATTAAATTTCAAAGGAAAGTAGCATTAAGGAATTCTTCCCACAGAAATATTGTTAATGCTACTACTACTAACAGAGTCCTGCCCTAGAAAACTGTTGGTTGGTTGGCTGATTTATCTTTTCCTTGGAGAAATTGGAAGAAATGTTCGCTGAAATTCTCCACTCATAAATTTGCTGAAAAAGGAATAGCCCTAATTCTATCAAGGTTTTCCCAAGTTTAAACTTTGGAAGAAAATCAGGGAAGGGCTTTAACAATGGGGAAGGCATGAGAGGTCAATGTTTCCTTCCAGAAACATCTGCACACAGTTGTTTCCTTTGTAACTTTCCAGAATAAAATTACGTATATGTAATCTGTCATGGTTTTTTTTTTAGTTTAAATTATTTCTATTCCACCCAAACCAGAGATTCTGGGTAGTATAGAAATTATAAAGCAGTATTTCTCAATCACAGCAGCTTTAAGATTTGTGGATTTCAGCTGAAGTTCCTGCAGTTGAGAAAAGTTGCAGTAAAGAAAAACTAAAAACTGCCACAGATCAAAGTATTTAAAAGCAGATAATAATATTATAACAATTTCTTCCTTGTGCAGCTAAGTACCAAATCTCTATTTAAAAGGAAGTTTTTCACTCTCTTCTTCAGTGCTCGATTTGGGAGGGGAGGGCAAATGCACCTCTGGGTCCAGTGTTTTCCATTATTTGAAGGAGCAAATCCTCTCTAGATGCTGTGACAGGGTGGGCACAAACACTCTGGGATAAGGTAGTTGCTAATGGAATCAGCATGGCACTACAGTGTAGGATGAGATGAAGCCAAAAGATCATGCCATTTTTAAAAAAATGGCAGTTCATGTCCATATCATTGTTTGGGATACAGGATAAGCTCTAAGAAGACAATGAAACTTCCCTCCATGAGGTTTTTATCCCACTTTTAATTTGGGGCAATTTAACCTGTTTGCATATCTAACATTCCTGCCTCCTATTTTCTCCACAAAAACAAGGGAGCACAGGAATCCCTCCAACCTAAGGGGGGGGCGGCTACAGTCTTGGTGTCTATTAATTTCTCTTTTGGAAAAAAAAACTTTGGAAAGCAAATAAACTCTGGCTCATCCTGGTATTGGGATATTACAAAGAAAGTAAAATAGGAAAGGGAGAGAGCTTGATGGGAGAGGCGATGGATCCTTACTCCTCCTAGACCATAAGTCTTTATTTAAGTGGGTTGCTTATCTTGGCCAACTCTGGAATTGGTTTAAAATGTTATTTATTTATTTTCCCATTAGTTTCAGTGAGGCCCAACTTGGGTAAAATTAAATAGGGAAGGAAGGAAGGAAGGAAGGAAGGAAGGAAGGAAGGAAGGAAGGAAGGAAGGAAGGAAGGAAAGAAACCATTGTTTTTCTCACAGTTCCTGGCAGGGGTTTAGCAAGGTTTATGATGTCTCAGAACCACTAATGTCAGAACTCTTCAAATAACGCAGCACAGTTGCTCTGTTTTCAAGCAGTCATGTAATTTTCTACTCAGAAGTAAATCTCAGTGAGTCTTGGGTGGCAGCCTTCTAAAAGATACAGCAATAGCTTATTCAAATTCAATACTTGCCAGCACTTGCTGAGGAAATACCTTCTGAACATTAATGCTTCCAATGTTACATCAAAAAGGCTTTCCGAACAAGTTATAGGTCTCTACCAGTAATACATGGCTTTATCTCTGTTCCAAACGAAACACAATGGCCCCAAATCACACAAGTCTCTGCAGATCTAATTAGACAAGCAGGTATCTGAAACAAAAACAAAACAGAAACACAGCCACATTACTATGTAGATGAGTGTCCCAAAGACATAGAAGAAGAATGATTTTTATTCAGAATTTGAACAGCAGCAGCAGTGGCTGCAAGGAAATGTGTGTCACGGTGTGTGGTTTTTGAAGAGAAAACAGCAATTATGAAGTTGGTAAAGTAAATACAGAGAATTGTGCAATAAGAAACCAGAGCTTCAACCACAATTATGCCATGCAGCCTAGTTCTAGGGAGATTTACGAAGAAGTGGGTTTCAGTGAAGCTCATGGGACTTTCTCTCAAGTAGATGGGAACACAGCTGTGGAAAACTTTAAAAATGAAAAAAATTAACATTAACTTTGGCATCAACGATTATTTATAATAAGGCCTATAGAAATATTTGATAAATACAAGAAAAAGCGGGGTGGGAAATTCTGCCCTGGTTCAGGAAGTTCTTCTAGGTCTGTTCAGACATGATTCTCCCAGGCCTCTTAACCCCTTTTATGAAGTAGGAATTAGCATTGGAGCTCTTATTTCTCAAGAGAAATAACACTTTTAAGGTGGGAACTCATCAGAGTTCTCTTTTACAGATGAACTGAAGCCTAAGCGTGGATTAGCAATCACAATACTTCTCTTTTGTTTCTTTCACATACATAGTTTGTCCTGAGTTTGAATAAAGGATAGATGGATGCATCTTTAGCATCTGATTTTAACTTTCAGTGTTCCCAGTGTTCCTCAACCAGCTGGCTGAGATATTCTGGGAGTTGAAGTCCACAAGTCCACAAGTCTTAAAGTTGCCAAGGTTGGAGACTCCTGCTTTAGGCTACCAATTTCTTGAAATATATTCAGTAGAGCCAACAATGAAAAACCATGGGGGTTTGATGTCTCTGCATTTGCCCAACTATGGTTTATCCAGATAGGCCTGCAGCCGTCATTGACATAGTGGTTAGAATGCAGTACTGCAGGCTACTTCTGCTGCCTGCAGTTTGGGCAGTTCGAATTTCACCAGGCTTCAGGGTGACTCAGCCTTCCAGCCTTCTGAGGTGGGTAAAATGAGCACCCAGATTGTCCGGGGGGGGGGGGGGGGGAAAATGGTGA
>JANHFM010002260.1:250903-267401 GCA_032468115.1 Grayia smithii
AAACTCTTTATTTTAACTGGAAAAGTTGGGGGTCGTCTTATACGCCCAGTCATCTTATATGCCGGAATATACGGTATGTATCTTGTATGTTTAGTGTTCCATATTACAACACTCAATATTCATCACATTGCTGCTCATATACATTAATTATTTAATGATGGATCAACATACATGTCTACAGTAACTTATTTACTTCCCTGTCCTCTGCTTGCCAGTCCCTAAACCCCAAAAGTCATTCTACTGAGGCTGAGAAATGCTGAATTAAGAACATTGTAACTAAAAGCCTGAGGGGGAGGCAAACAATTACAGAAAGTAATTATTTAATAGTTTTACCAGGCCTAAAAGAAATAAAACAGAAATAATTTTTCAGTTAAGTTATACTTAATAACATATAAGCAAGAAAAAAAATAGATTCTTGTTGCAAAGTATTAATTTAAGGAAATATCATCAAGATTTCGAGGTGCCTTAAAACAGTCCAATTCTGTCCATTCTGTAAGATTGAACATAGTTAGCTTGCTCCTGGCCCCTTCAATTAAGAATGTCACAGGAAGTGGGCCTTCTCTTTTACAGCATCTGCCTTCCTAAACAGCATTCCCTTAGAACAGGGCTGTCAAACTTCCTGGATGGAATGCTGACTCAACCTTGAGTCTGGTGAGATTTGAGCTGCCAAATTGCAGGCAACCGGCAGCCGGCAGCCCTAGCCTGTAGTACTGCATTCTAACCACTGTACTACCATGGCTCTTAAGATATTAAATATTAAAATATTAAATCCATAGCAAGCAGAAAGTATGTGAAAGAGGCTCAGAAACACCCCCCCCCCCAAACACACACACGTTTATAAGAACAGGAAATACATCACAATCAGATTTGCAAGATTCTATTATTGTAGCCATGCCCAATAAAAGTAGTTTTATCCTTCCTGTGAAGTTGATAGCCTACCTGGTAGGGCTAACACAGACCTAGAATTCAATGAGAAAACCCTAAACTTAACTCTAATGCCACAGAAATGTGAGTGGGAGACACTTACTAAGAGATACATTTTGGCATACATACCTGCCATCCATTCTATAAACAGGTTGTAGTTGCTTTTCTCACATGTAGCACCCAGCATTCGAATGATATTAGGGTGATTCAAATGGTTCATCATTCTTATCTCTTCTCTCAGGGCTTCCACCACTTCTTCCTGCTCAGATGATGTATTCCTGACATATGTTACCTGTTTCATAAAACATGTCAGCTTTTGATTCAAAAATTCCATAAGCAGGAAAAGTAGCAACTGTCACTGTTGTAAATAGATCAGATTCCATGTTGAACTATTTGAAGGAAAAGATTCAAAGTATGATATTCTGTATATCACTAGGTCAGAGTGCAGAATGTGCACCCGGGCATTACATGAGGTTCCTAGAGGCTTCCAGAATTGTTGCCAGATTGTAATTTTACTGTGAAAGAAAAGGCACATTTACACTTGTATATGTGTGTGTGAAGAGCAATCATTTGAAGGAATTTTTAAAATTATATTTAATTTTATCCTGGTCTCACACATCGCTTTTTGAATGTCATTGAAAGAATGAGTGCAACCTTTGGACTAAAAAATGTTGTACAACTGTACAATATATATAACAATCCTGAATACCTGCTATTTTTGCTGCTGTTATTATTAATATTTTATTGTGACAAAATTCAAATAAATTGTTTATACTTCTTTCCCTAGACGAACTCCAAGTAACTCTTTATATACAGAGAAACATTCCATACACAATACCTAGTTAAACCACTTCTTGGTGAATGTAATAAAAAATATATCTATTGTGATATTGAAACAATGTGTGCATCCAACATGCTGTGCATCCCATTTTAAAGTCATAAAAATTGTGATACTCAATTCAACAAGTGCTTCCAACAGATCAAAAAGATGACAATATTAATCAATTCTACACCCTACCTTTGGTCCTGAACCCCCCCTCCCCCCAATTTGCAACGAATAGTTAGGAGAACAATATATGGTATAGGCTTTGATAATTAGAGGGACATCAAGAACAATGGAGAAATATTTGTGGGATCTGCAAGGGAAGGGAAGAGGAAAAAATGAAAAAGTTCTTGTAGCCCTATGATATGAAATACATGTAGCCCTTGATTTATGACCAAAATTAAGTCTGGAAGTTTGGTTGTACACATCATTGTGCTTGTTGTTAAGCCGCTCAACATATGATCTGACTCGATTTTATGACTGTTCTACAATAGTTATTACATGAGTCACAGACTTATTAAGCAATTCATATGGTCATTAAGCAAATCCAGCACATCCAGTGAATGGGTTTTTTTTGCTGTTTTCTTTTGGAAAATGGCAAAAAGGATCACAAATTATAGTCATTTAACAATGGGACATTGCAGCCAGTCATGAATGCATGGCAGTTGCAACATCATGAAACACAATTTATAAAATTGTGGGGGTGGAGGGATGTAGCAAAAGTCTGAATTTTGAACATGGGCAGTAACTTTTTTTTGAGACAGTCATAATTTCAAACAACCATTAAACAACTGGTCATTAAGCAAGGACTGCCTGTATTATGGCAGAATGCTTCTCATAAGATGATCCTATTAATGAAGTAAAAACCAAATCCAACAATTCATAAAACAGGACAGAAATAAATTGGCTTTTATTCAGTTCTTCTCAAAATCCAAGATTTTCTGGTCTTTCAGCTAATAATTTCCAGCCTAATTTTTAATATTCAAATGCTTGCACAGTACTAAAAGGAACAGATACAATCCATGATCTTAAAAGGCCAAGGAGAAACTATATTATGCCATCTTTTTTCATTAGAATAATCACTTTTAAAAAGGAATTTCACAAGTCCACAGACGGAAAAAAATGATCGTTTAATGATTAAAATCCCTCTACATATGTTTGTGCCTGTTCTGCATATCTTAACGTTATTTTCCAAATATTCATTCAGCAAATGCTTTCAAAATATTCACGAGCATCTTTTTACCTGTTTCACCGCCATTAATGTCCCAGTGCCAACATCCTGAGCTTGGTAGCAAGAAGAAAAAGCTCCAAGGCCTATCTGTTGACCTTTAAGCCATTCACTGTCTTCCCTGTAATGGTGCTTCGCTTTGGTATGCCCAGGCAGGGTTTCTGGTGTCTGCAAATTAAATAAAAGATATGATAACGTAATCCTTTGAAATTTAGAAAAAGGAAAAAGGATTAATGTATTCTTAAAACAAACATATGAAGCCTCTATTTATAATACGCAAACAGCATAAGCATTTCTTTAAGCTCACAGGTTGTCTAATTGAGATCTGCCCCACCCAACAATTTAAAGAAAAAAATAACAAATTTTTAGGATCTGTTTATAGACTTTCTACATATAAACTTAATTTTTAATTTTTTTAAATCCCAAACAACTATAGTAGGCATTCAAAGACAAATGATAAGCAACAATACAAAACTCCAAGTAAATTCATTATAATAGGCACTATCATTCACTGGGGACAAAATCACACTGAAATAAAGCAGCTCTGAATTGTTTCTTTACAGAATAGCTACTGAATATGCATCTAGGGGAAGTGTTCCAAAGAGTGTGGACTGCCATGAAGAATGACTTCTAATTCACTGCCACCTGGGGGTTATTTTCAGAAAGTGTAGGTCAGCAGTCCCAACCTTTCCAGCTTGGCAGCCTGGTCCGGCAGGGGTGGGGGGGTGACATGTAAGTGGCAGGTGTACATGTGCACACACAGTTCCATTTGTGCAAGCGGCATGCCAGTCCTCCACTTGTGTGAATGGAGCTTCATGCGCAAAGCTCGACTCGCTTGAGCAGAGGGCACTTTTGCTTGCGCATGAGTCTCCATTTGCACAAACGGCGCTTCATGCATGAGCGCAAGTGCCATCTGTTCAAGCAAGTGGAGCTTTGCACGTCAACCCATGCACCCTCCACTCGCAGAAGTATCAGTACCAGTGCCTGTCACTTGTACAAGTGGAGCTTCACATGGGCACACTTGCTCATTTATCCCATGGCACGGTTTCAAACAGGCCGCAGCCTGGTAGTGGGCTATGTGCTGGGGTTTGGGACCCCTAGATGACCAAGTTTGAGACCCCTTGGTCTAGGTGACCAAGTTCACCAGACATAGCAAGTTCTGGTGAAGTGTTGCCTATTCATATTCTAGTACTCTGCTATAAGGTTATAAAGGTGATATCCATACAGTGATTTAGAAACTGATGTGATTTGTGATTGGTTGTGATATACTGGGTACACCTGTAAAAACACATACATGGATATAAATAAAGTTATAAATAAATAAACTCTGGCAGCCTCTAATGTTCTGTGCCCCAGAGGCTAAAAGTATGATCCTTCCTGACATATGCAGTCATATTTCAGGTAAAATAGAACACAATAATTATCTATGATAAATGAGATGATCATCCTACATTTTAGAACTCACACCATGCATGTATCTCACAAAATAGTACATGTTCAGTCATATACATCTGCATTCTATTAACTGGGTTAGGGTGCCTGGAAATGCCTAGAGATCATAATAGCCAAGAAATTAAATACTGATTCACTGTAAAATGTACAAAATAGACATGAGATTCCCATTCTTGTTCCCCAAAATAAATCCCAGATTTAATGACTGAACTATTTAAGTAACCAAAGTAAGAGAATACATAAATCTTTCGTTGTTACAACAGTAGGAGTGTACAACACATTCTGTGTACAGAATACATGTTTGATTTTGGCTTGGTGTGAACTCAAACCAAAACATGCACATTTAGAGCCATTTTGGTCTACATACTGACTGAAATAGGAGTATAGATACGTAAGTGCTGCAGCTGAGAGGAGATGATGCTGGGAAGATCAAGGAGTGAGATATGCTGCACTAGGACTGAGAAGTGTAGGTAGGGAAGAGAAGAAAAGATGTTGGCTAGGAGGCATGTTGACAGTACTGAAGTGAACAGGGGTGAGGGGACAATATGCAGCTGCCTTGTCCTACTTGGTATAAAAACACACCAAAATTCCTCCAGATTTTGTTTTGTTTTGAAGAACAATTGGAGTTGCTGGGAGTTAGGTGGCAGATAAATTGTGTATATTATGGTTGGTCCAACAGTCAGTCAAATCTTTAGTCGCATTTGACATTTTGGTCCACCTTAGCATGATGGATCAATTTTAAATGTAATCTAATTTAATAAAAGAGGACCTATTGTTGGTTCAGCACATTAATTTATTTGAAATTTTTACTGTGAAAAATGTATGAATAATGTTTTATGAATAATTTTATTACTATGGGTGTTTTAATTGCTTAGGATTGTTGCACATCATTGGGAGTGACTGTTGCACTTGATTAGGAATAAATGAGTAAACAAATGAATAAATGCATAAATGCCATCTATCTTTTATCCATACACCTATGTAAAAAAGGTATGTTCCCATTTTTTTTGCAGTTTCTACTGCAGTCTCATAGCATTCTTTCAATAGTGATTTCCACAAAACCATGCACTCACATTGTGATTACTCTATCACTACAAACAGTGCTATATCTAGAGACAAAATCGATTTATCTTCTAAATGCTATCAGAAATGCATTGTGCAACAGTAACAATACAAAATAGCAAAACCCCAAATACTCACGTCCTGTTGAATAATGATGATATCTTCACCATTTTCAACTTGAAGCTGAGGAACTATTGGGAGAGCATCCTGAGATGCTGACATGGCCATGGCAATAGCTAAAGCTTCTTCTTCTTCAGCTTCCATCTTTTCCTTGCATTTCTGATTATGATTCACATCGTCTTTATACGTGTTATCATTTTCTGCGCGCTCAGGAGACAAGACAGCCACTTCAGACTTGAACGTGACAGTTCCGTCACTGGCTGGAGCTTCAAGTAAGTCTTCCATACTAGAACTGAGTTCTGCATTAATATCCAGTTGGCTATGTTTTTCTTCCACTGGGGTGAAAACAGTCTCTTCACTTGGTATAGCTGTACTAATACTATTATCACACTGTGATATGTCATTTAAATTGAGCGACATGCTGTTTTTGGAAGTTTCCCCCTGTTTATTCACGTCACATGGTTTAGGTCGAGATGGCTTTGGCCTATGTATATGACTGAATGGCAGAGGCCTGGCCTGGGTAAAAACAGGGGAAAGCTTTTCCAATTCTTTTTGTTCAGCACAGTTTCTTTGAATCTGGAGAGAGAGCTTCCGCTGCATTTGAGGAGAAGCCGAAGGTATTTTACAGGGAACAAATCCCTGAGATCTGAGTTTAGGAATATCAGTTCCTGCAGGTGCGGATGGGGTAGAGGGGGAAGGCAAAATGGGGAATATGGTTTGGGAATGACAGGGTGAGAGAGAAGAGTTCAAGCATTGACCAGGGGATCTGCTTTTTGTTTGAATGGCTGGCTTTGGTTGTTCTGTTGTTCCTGCCGTAACAGGAAGTCCCAATGATATACCAGCCATTATGTCAGAAAAGTCTTCCGGCGTAGCAGTTCGCTTTTTACTATCTAGTCCTTTCCCACTTTTACCTGTTAACTGAACTGTGTTACTTGGAGTAGTATTCCCCGTCGTCACTGGAGAGTTATCAGGAACTGGAGGCTGTGCAAATTCATGCCTGCATTCCCCAGAATGCATTTGCTCCATGCCTAACTGGATGGCTTCTGCAATTTCCATTTCATCTGCTATAGCCATCAATCGCCGACGCATTCTTGTATGATGTATTGAGCTTGTCATGCTCAACATTTCTAACAGTTTTACAAATACTTGGGGTACTCTTGCAACCATTCTGGCAGCACTTAAAAATATTCTCCGGGACAATTTGCCCACCATCGAATGGGAGTTGTCAATTGACCGCAGCGCAAAGCTCAGTAGAGATAACAGCTTTTCATACCTAAAAATGAACACAAAGCGGTTAATTTCCACGTATTTTTCTGAAATACCTTTTTTTAAAACATCAGCATTTGAAAAGGAAAAAAGACAGATTTTAACGTAAAACTTTCTAAACCAGCTAGCATTTTGATATTAAAGAACAACTTTTTAAAAGCAAGTTTTTCTATATTATTACCTGTCAATGATAGCATCAGCTTGTAAGATATCTCCACTAACAATGTGGGGATAAAATTCACCAGGAAATTCTAGCAGCAATCGATCTATAAGACAAAGACGTCCAAGTAATGCTTGCCAGTTGTTTGATTCAGATTGTGTCCCAATGATGCAATTTAAGACAAAGTCAATACCTCCAATGCCAATGGACCCTGCAAGAAAAGATTAAATAAAGAATTAATGGAATTATATTATTTGAGCTGGCAGTTGGTGTCTTTTATAAGCCAGTTTCCTACACATAAAGTTGTTTTACCTAGTTTTAATTCCTGTTGTTGTGAACTAATTCTGAGTTTCTGAACTCATTTTTTTTTTTTAAAAGTGTAATGAGCAGAATTCTCCTTCTCAATATAAAAGATACTGGATGTATTTGAACGTATCCATACTGCCATTCCTTTGTTGGAAGCTTGCATATAGAGTTACTCATTGCATAATTATTTCAAAGGTACAAATGCTATTATGATTAATGCTATGATCCGTCACATATTAAAGAGAGGAAAACATTAAAAAGCTGTTCATTTGGTGTAGAATTCAATAAATCTAAACATAATCACTCAGTATTTTAGTATTACCATTCTTTAAAATTCCTACAAGCATATCAAGTTCCCCAATTATCACACCACCAAATTACATTACTTGTTTTATATTTATTTTTCTTTCATTTTCTTACTCTTATTCCAAATTCTTCTGGCCGTTTACTAAATTCTATTATTCTTTGAGCAGTATCAATTCCAACAAGATTTTATTTTCTCCATTATTTATTCTTTTTTATTATATTCAAAATCAGTACATCATTTATTTATTACATTTTTATCCCACTTTTTTCTGTTTCTCTCTCCTCCTGTTTTCTTATACAGCAACAGTCTGGTGAAGGAAGTAGGGGATCATTCCATGTCAAGTGATTTTTTCAATTTCTTCTTTCGGAACATAGATACATTTAATTCCGTGAATGTTTCTGTCGCAAAAGCTGAACAGATCTGTCGGCGTCGGTTGATGGTCGCTGGAGGCTGGCTTGAGCAGCCAAACATTTAGTCGTGCCACCAACTCCATCACATGGTGATTTGGTGAAACAAAATCACATGGTGAAGCATTCATAGAATTAAATATATCTACATTCCGAAAGAAGAAACTGAAGAAAGCAGGATGCTGCAAGAAGAAAGATGGAAAGTTAGCAGCACAGTAGCTGGCACAAGAGATCATCACCAGTTTGTGCCAGTTGATTCAAATTCGATTTCTTCTCAGCAAAGTTTCAAATGACACGATTAACTTTGTGGCCAAAATGTCCAATACCGTCGATCCAAATTTAAAATTGGCCAACCTATTTCCCGGTTGTTATGTTGCCTGCATTTATGACAAAAAATGGTAGGTAGGCAATGTCGTGGAAATTTCAATCAAACAAAATGATGCGTTGGTAATGCTTATTCATCCGTGAGGCCCTGCTCATTCATTTTATTGACCTGAAAGACAAGTTGTTTGTTGGGTTCCAAACTACAGGCTTGGGATCCTGAACCAAGAAACCCACCTATGGCTGGTATTGCATGGCTATCAGGTGTGCCCCTATTGCGATGTGATTACTGGGTAAAGTGCCTGAACTGGTAGTGACAATGTCACCATGGACCAATGCAATATAATAGTAGTAATGATGTCTATATAAAACAAACAAGATAAAACAATAATAGAATGGATGTGATGTTGCCATACAACATCGTCCACTTTGTCCCTATTTGTAGGGCTTTATACATCATCAATGAAATACCAGCTCTACTTTTTTAGGGGGGTTGAAACATTCACTTTCTAATGAGAATGATTTAACAGAGTTTCCAGAAGCTCTTTTTTTATAAAAGCGGGCTGAAAATACCCTATTTGTGACATTTTTACAAAAACCGTCAACTTTACACTCAATTTGTGAACTATTGGAAAGCAGTAGGAGAATGAAATTTTACATTTGACAACCTTGGGTTGCTAAGTTATTACACACAAAGTTTCATGTTTCTCATACCTTTCCTTCCAGAGATATAAGAAGTCAAACATTACCCTTTTTACGCACTACAGTTATTTTTGGCCAAATTTGCTCCCAATTAGCTAGATGGAGATGGCTCATGAGAATGTTTTTATTATTTTGTTTAATAGAGCACAACATGTTCTATAAGATGGCCAAGTTTTGTTTCTCTCAACAAAATATTGCCGAAGATATTATGTCTCAAAGTTGCTGAAATCTCAGTCATACTGTTGAAGGCTGCATTATGGTATCATACAAATGACTAGATCTCCTCAAATATTGCCTCAGCAAACATAACACTTTACCAATCTTCATTGGGACATGTGTGCATGTTCACACCAAATTTCATCAAAATCCGTGATGGTCAACCTGGGAGCCCCAGACCACTTCACATGGAATGACTGTAAGGGTTTTATTTCTGTGTGCTTTAAAGTTTTTTTGTTGTGTTGTTGTTGTTGTTGTTGTTGTTATTTTTGCATGTACTAAATGGCAGACAGGCTTTGGCAGACTCTTGAGTACACATAAAAAGTACATTTTTCAAGGTCTTATTAGACTGTTTCATCATTTGTGGGTGCAGTAACGGCTATTATAAGCTATTTGTTCATGTTTTTCATTTATCTTCCATCCAGATGGTTAAACAAATAAAAACTGGTTATATATTTTACTTTTGGTGGGAATGGACAACTTGTGTGCTAGACTGCTTTATTTGAAATGCTTGCCTAACCCTAAGTAAAAAAAATATAAATCTCATTTTGACAAGTCATCATTTTTGCCTTATCCAAAGGTCAGTGTTATGGATCTCCATCTTCAGTTTTAGAAGTTTTGCTAAGAACTGATGTTAGTTTTCAACTAATCTGTACATGCAATCATTAAAAATCTCTGAAAATAAATTCCAGATAAAGGTTCTGAATGTTCTTCTTTAAATAATGTTATTATAGTAGTGAATTATGCAGTAATATACCATTGTCTTTAAGTTAATTATAAATGTTTTAATAGTCTTTTAAATGGTGTTCTAATTAGACTTAGATTTATTGAAATGAATAATTTAATTCTGATAATTTAGCTTAATTTTCAGATTGATTTTATAAGTAAATAATTCAGTCTTTGGCTGGTTACCATCAGATGTGTTGGACTCTTTTTCTTAATTCCCAGCCAACATAATAATGGGTGAGAATTGGATCAGCAAAACTTCAGTATATCTGGAATGTCTGCTGAAAACAGTGAATTGGCTTAAAGTAATGTTCATAGTTCTGTAATCTTGGCTAAAACAGTATTTTCAGTAGGCATTTCCCCTAATAGTTAGAATTATATTTCATTACACACTTTATTTTCTTTTACAATATATTTTTTGCACCCAAAAGAAAAACTTATAATGACTAAGGGTAATTTTAATTGTTAACTTATATTAACAATTATTCCCTGAGAAGTTTGTTTCTAGGTAAATATATTTTTAAACAAATGTGTGACTGCACAATTATAAGTATGAAATAAAAATGCAATATTTGATACTAATATTGATGTTTTCTTTTTTCTTTAGACTATTGGAACTCCTGAAGGACCAACTCCAAATAAATTATGAATGTTGAACAAGATGAGCTTACATCCACAGCAGATAATGATAGGTCCTAGGTTTAACAGGGCCCTATTTGACCCCTTACTTGTGGTGCTACTGGCTCTTCAACTTCTTGTGGTTGCTGGTTTGGTCAGAGCTCAGACTTGCCCTTCTGTCTGTTCCTGTAGCAATCAGTTTAGCAAAGTAATTTGTGTGAGAAAGAATCTGAGAGAGGTCCCTGATGCTATATCTACTAACACTCGGTTATTGAATCTCCATGAGAACCAAATTCAAATAATCAAAGTGAATAGCTTCAAACACCTGAGGCATCTAGAAGTCTTGCAACTGAGCAGGAATCACATTAGAACAATTGAAATTGGGGCCTTCAATGGTCTGGCTAATCTCAATACTCTGGAACTCTTTGACAATCGTCTTAGCACCATTCCTAATGGGGCATTTGTGTACTTGTCAAAATTGAAGGAACTTTGGTTGCGAAATAACCCCATTGAAAGTATTCCTTCTTATGCTTTTAACAGAATCCCTTCCCTGAGGAGGTTAGATCTGGGGGAATTAAAAAGGCTTTCATATATCTCTGAAGGTGCCTTTGAAGGTCTATCCAATTTGAGGTATTTGAACCTTGCTATGTGCAACCTTCGGGAAATTCCTAACCTCACACCACTTGTAAAACTGGATGAGCTAGATCTTTCTGGGAACCATTTAACTGTTATCAAGCCAGGGTCTTTTCAAGGATTAATGCACCTGCAGAAATTGTGGCTGATCCAATCCCAGATTCAGGTGATTGAAAGGAATGCCTTTGATAACCTTCAGTCACTAGTAGAGATCAATCTGGCCCACAACAATCTAACGCTACTGCCTCATGACCTCTTCACACCTCTCCGTCTGGAAAGAATCCACCTGCATCATAATCCTTGGAACTGCAACTGCGACATCCTATGGCTCAGCTGGTGGATTAAAGACAAAGCACCCTCCAACACTGCATGCTGTGCCCGTTGCAACACACCTCCCAGCTTGAAAGGAAGATACATTGGTGAGTTGGACCTAAACTACTTCACGTGCTACGCTCCTGTGATTGTGGAGCCACCAACAGACCTCAATGTCACTGAAGGCATGGCTGCTGAGCTTAAATGCCGAGCATCAACATCCCTGACCTCTATATCTTGGATTACTCCAAATGGATCTGTTATAACACATGGGGCTTATAGGGTTCGGATTTCTGTGCTCAGTGATGGCACGTTAAACTTTACAAGGGTAACCGCGCAAGACACAGGCTTGTATACATGCTTGGTGAGTAACTCTGTGGGGAATACAACAGCTTCTGCAACTCTTAATGTAACCGCACAGGAGTGTATTACTTATTTTTCAACCATCACAGTAGAAACTGTGGAACCTTCTCAGGATGAGGCACGGACCACAGAACAGGTTTGGCCCACACCAGTTATTGATTGGGACACCACTAATGCGACAACCTCTCTCACACCACAGAGCACAAGGTCAATGGAAAAAGCATTCACAATTCCTGTGACAGATTTAAGCAACGGGATCCCAGGAATAGATGAAGTTATGAAGACTACCAAAATCATAATTGGTTGTTTTGTGGCAATCACTCTTATGGCTGCTGTGATGTTGGTCATTTTTTACAAAATGAGAAAACAACATCACCGGCAAAATCATCATGCTCCAACACGGACTGTAGAAATCATTAATGTGGATGATGAACTTACAGGTGATACACCTATAGAAAGTCATTTGCCCATGCCAGCAATAGAGCATGAGCACTTAAACCACTATAACTCTTATAAATCTCCTTTCAACCACACAACAACAGTTAACACAATAAATTCCATACACAGTTCAGTGCATGAACCATTATTGATCCGAATGAACTCTAAAGACAATGTACAAGAGACTCAGATCTAAACCATTTACAGATTTAAGGGGGAATTTAAAAAAAAAAGACAGTTTATTAAAAAAAATGACACAGATGACTGGGCTAAATCTACTGTTTCAAAAAAAGTGTCTTTACAAAAAAAGAAATTTATTTATTAAAAATTCTATTGTGAGCGAAAGCAGACAAAATTATGTGTATTCCTCAGAACCTCTTTTTGCTGCATTTATTTACCCTACTCTACTGATTTCCCTTTTCTTTCTTCTCTCCCATACCTTCCCTTCTATCCCATTTGCCATATTTTTCATAGAACAACTTGATACTCTAAAGAACTGGTCTAGGAATTTTTGTAAGAATTCTGTTAATGCTTTGGGAATTTTTATGGTGAATTCTAGTGGTGAGATTCGGTCTATTTTGTCTTTTTTCATTTCATTTTCTTCTCATGCCCTTTTTGAAATGGTTCAGAGGGAGAATGGATGTTAGCAGTAGATTCACAAGAACAATCAAGGAACAGAAACAAACAAAACAAAATATTTTATTTTTCTTTTATTTTTTCACATTTCTGTATTTCCTGAAGGGACAATTCTGTGGAAGGGGGAAAAAAATCCAAGAAATTAATTTTCATGTGAGCATCTATAAAACCCATGATCTTTTAAACAACTCTAGAACCAGGATTTGTAGTTCAAACACTAAAATAAGATTATAAATAAAATATTGTTGGTTTTTTTCTGTACTCATTTTTAGTGTGATGTTAAAATGTCAAAAGATTGTTCCACGTTTTACATTTTTTTCATTCATCATTCCATGGCTTTTCTTCAAAAACAAACAAAATAATGGTAACAAAATATTATAACAACATTTTGAATTTTAACTGAAAGTAATAATACATTTTTTTTACCTAATAACCAGCATACCATGCCTAAAAGTTAATGATCACAGACAATAATTCAGGAAATTGCCTGGGGTTAAATAAATTAAATGAATTTATTGATTAAATGAATGAAAGTTATCTTCACATTTGATCAGAACTTTTCATTAGAGAAAATAATTTTGTCCCTGGAATGTTCTAAAAATTCTTCCTCAGAATTTTGGTTGAACAGTTCTTTCTTGATTAAACACCAAAGGATTTGCTACTTTGTGAATAAAAATGTGTGGGAGCATCTATTTTATATTTAAAGGTAAGAAAAGAAAGAAAGAGAAAAAAAGAAAAGGAAGGAAGGAAGGAAAGAAGAAAGGAAAGGAAGGAAGGAAGGAAGGAAGGAAAGATGGGAGGGAGGGAATCAGGGAAAGGAGGAAGGGAGGAAAGGAAAAAGAAAGGAAGGTAAAGAAACGGAGGAAGAAAGAAAGAAAAAGAGAGAGAGAAAGATTTGAAATGGCATTTGCTATCCAAAGTTCTAAAACCATTGGTCCAAATAATTTGATCCAGCACTAATCTTAACCATGTGTTGGAATGTGGCCTTAATTTGTAAATAAAGGTATAATTAACCACAAGTATTATTCATCTACTTTTTCTGGCTTTGTTGGTGTCTTCTATAGCAAGCCAAGGACATCAGCAAAGGGTTCGGATTTCATGAGGCTTGTTTGAAAGTATATCATTAACCTTTAGTTCTTGCCAACATTTTGTTAGTGTTCATATGAAATAAAGTTTTTATTTATTTATTTTGATTGCATGAAAACAAAGCTGCAAATATGGATGCTGTTTGCTATTTAGCTCAACTGAAATGTGGTTGGAACAAGATAAGCTAACAAATAAAAGGAATCAGGAACAGTATTCAACAACAGGAATTAATGGGGAGGAGGAGGGGAAATACGATTCCCTTAATTGTTTTTTTTTCCTTTTACCTGATGTAAACCAATGATAAGTATCAGAAATCCAAGTGAGAAGTAGACCTCAAGAGGATTTTTCTATAATGAATCGAATTCCTTAATTAAAACAATATGAACTGTGATTCAGAAGATACATTGGAATTGTTTTAGTCAGAAGATCCATTCAAGATCATGCCTTTCTTCGTTTTTATGAAGCAGTAATTATTCTTCAGAGTTATGACTCAGAAACTGAAAATCAGAAATCAAGTCACCACAATCTAAAACATTTCTTGTAGGTTAGACCTCAGCCTTGACAAAGTTCAGCTTTTTAAGGAAGATGATCATAAGCAGAAAATTGGCCTCTGATTAAACACTTGAACAACATTGATTTTTCTTTTCTTTTCTCCCTTTGACAAAAATATTATTTGAAAGAGAGGAAAAATATTGATGTCCATATAACTAATAAATTTAAAGTTGTGTTAATAATTAACACAAATATGTTTTAAAAGGCTAATCATGTTTTTTTTTTAAAAGCAAATGTTGAAATGTTGAACTTCATGGCTCTTCTCATTGGAAAATTGTGTTTGTGGTTGAATTACAGTATAATTTTTTTTCTACAATATCCTTAAATAATGCTTTTGACTTGGGTAATGGAAAACAAGAGTATATATTAAAGTTCCTTATAATAACTGTAAATCTCATACCATATAACAATTTGTTCTTCAGCAAAGTTTGGAAACTTACTTGTGAACTTCTCAAATCTTGAATCAAATAAGATGAGTCTTTAAAATGCTGAATGTACCTGAAGCATTTATTGTTTTCCTCCCTATTGCACCCCTAAGAACCTTTCTCTGCAAATCATCAATCTGTCAACACTTTTTCCTTAAATTTATTGTTTCAGGCAAGAAGAGCAAGTGGAGTGCATGAAATAAAAAGGATTGTTTTTTTTATGCAGTCTTCCCCCTCAACACCAGTATCTTATGTTCTGTTCAGTATTCCTTGGCGTATTGCAAATTTCCCTATATTCTTAGTGAAATTCCATCTCCCTTGCATCTCCAGTTGCAGTTGTTGTTGAACATTGGTTGTGTTCTTTTTTGTTTCTTTCTTTCTTTCTTTCTTTCTTTTTTTTTTTTTTGATATCCTTGTGGCCAATTCATGGCATGGGAAATGGTGGTGAAGGTACTGGAATGGAACTTGGGTAAACAATTCAAGTCTGCCTTCAGCTACAAAAGCTCTCTGAGTGACTTTGAGCCAGACACACTTTCTGAGCCCAGTCAACCTCACCGGCTTATCTGCTGTGAGAACTATGAATGTCACTTTGCACTTCTGAACAAAAGACAGGATAAAAATCAATCAAATCAATTCAACTGGTTTCAAAATAGAATGATTTATCTGGAAAGTAAGCAGCCACAAACCAGGCAGACAAAGAAGCGCATTGACACGGGTAGTGATTTTCTTTTTCTTTGCTCTTGTAATTGAATATGGCCAATAGAATCAAACTAGCCGCAAGCACAAAACAAAACAGAAAAAGCCCCTCAGAAACTTTAGTTCTGTAAAGGAATCCAGATTATGTATGTTTCAATATGGATTTTGTTGTGAGATTTTTCCAAAAATGAAAGTTATATCTGTTTCTTAAATTAACTATTCAATTCAACTTAATAACATAGCTTTGTGACTATTCCAAAAATTTAATTTGCAACATATCAAGTGCAACTGTTTTGCATACATGGTTCATTCATTTTCATTTGTACACAAATCTAATAGGTCAACCTTAAGCCTAACATTATCAGATACTTGATGTCCTTTAAAGAAACTGAATTGTCTTGAGTGGCTTATTGAATGTAATGCCTTCTTCAGCTATGTGATAGAAGTACAGTAGCTGTTAAAAGATTGGCATCAACCTTAGAGAATAACAATTCACACAACTGCTGGGATCCTTTCTTGTTTTACTATAGTATATGCCTCATATATTATACTATTTACTATAATATATGCCTGCAAGTCCCTTGGACTGCAAGGCAAACAAACCGATGAGTCCTAGAGGAGATCAACCCTGACTGCTCTTTAGAAGATGAAACTCAAATATTTTGGCCACCTAATGAGAAAGAAGGACTCACTGGAGAAGAGCCTAATGTTAGGAAAGA
>JANHFM010002260.1:267501-281224 GCA_032468115.1 Grayia smithii
TCGAGGAAACACCTGCCTTTCAGGTGTTTATATTACAATTCATAATAGTAGCAAAATTACAGTTATGAAGTAGCAACAAAAATAATTTTTTGGTTGGGGATCACCACAACATGAGGAACTGTATTAAAGGGTTGCAACATTAGGAAGGTTGAGAACCACTGTTTTAGACAAAGGGGAGTCCATGGATGGAATTAATGAAAGATGCTGAAAAAGGAAGAGATGGTAAGTGTTAACACAGACAATGAATAAAAGGCATATGAATAAAGAGGAAGTAAGGATAAATTGCAGTATAAAAAGTTATGGGAAAGTACTATAAATGCCATTGGTGTAAAGTAGATATATTTTCTTTTTTTTCTTACTTTTCTTTTTTTCCTACTAGTTTTACTCCTTTTCTGTATTTTGCAGAATGCTTTCTCTGAAAGGGAATAATATGATGGGCATGTCTATATTGTAACTGTAGATCAAATCATATATAAGAAAAATGCATGTTCATTTCTGATTCTTAACCGATTCTAACTTTTTTCTGATTTGCATATATTGTAGGAACAGCCTGAAAATGTTCTGATTACAGAAGTGCAGAAAGAGCCTACATTGCCAGTCTCTACAACTGAAACATCTAGGACTAATGTCCAACTACTTGAAGTAGTGTTATCTATAGATAAAGCACCAGAAGCTTCTCAGCCAACTTCAAAACCTTCACTGCCACAAATTGAGGCTCAGTTTCCCTCTTTATCTTTCCAAACTCTTGGATCTTTTACTCAGAAAAAATGTGATTTTCCAAAGGCTGTAATCAGATCAGTGGAAGACATTGTGCGGGTTCAAGAAAAAGCATCTCAAGAAGTAGAACAACAGGCAGCTCAAATTGCTGAGGAACTTCCTGAGAATGAACCAATGCCAACAGTTTATCTAGATCCTTTTGAGATTTCTCTGCAATATGTGGAAAAGCATAACATCCTGCAGATATTTCAGGTGACTTCCTCTCTTCTTGCCCTTCCGGCTATTTAACTTGAATATGAATATTGCAGTTGTTGGGTTGAATCCTTATGTAGCCAAGTATTTCTGAGTTCAGGACCCAGCAGTTTAGGTTGTCTCTCGAGATTAAGGTTACTTCATCCTGGTTTCAAGATTATAACATTCCTTATTTGTCCCCTGATTAATTAACTGTCCTGTGTATCTAATTCAAGATAACAATAGATTAACTACTTAAATGTTTACTATTATTAATTAATGTTATTGGAAAAAATTATCAAGGATAACCTTCAAGAAACAGTACAAGTTGCTATGCTCCAAATTTGCCTTTAACAACAAAATAGTTCCAATTTTGAATGCAAGTTATGCACTACTATATTAAATAGAGCTAATCCTCGACTGAAAACTATTCATTTAGTGACTGTTCAAAGTTACAATGGTACTGAAAAATGAGACTGGGATTCACACTTATGACCATACCAATCTGAGACAATATACTTTTGCATCTTTTTCATAGAATCATAGAGTTGGAAAGGGACTTTTAGGCCAGTGAATCCAACCCCTGCTTAGTGCAGAAATTCAAATTAATGTAACTACAATAGATGGATATCCAATCTCTGCCTGGATATAAGCAGTGAAGGAGAACCCACTACCATTCTGGGTAATTTGTTCCACCATTGAACTGCTCTTATACTATACTTTTTATTCAAATGTTCAGTCAGAATCTGTCTTCTTTTAAATTTGACTTGACTTCCTTGTATGTGACATCTTTTCAAGTCATATCTTATGCACGTCCCTTTTCTCACTTTTTAAGACAAAACATTCCTAGTCCTCAGTATATCTTAAGGATCTTAAGTTTTAAGATCCAGAGGTAATGTCATCATGGTTTCCTCTGGATCTATTCCAATTTTCTTAAGTCCTCCTTGAAGTGTTGTCCATAGAATGGGATTGATAGGGTATGACCAAACCAAAATGATGTACAAGTAGTCCTCGTTGAATGACCACTTGGTTAAAAACTATTCAAGGTTGCAATGATGCTGAACAAAGGGGACCTTCAATGGGTCCTTGTATTTGTGGCTGTCATACAGCATCCCTGCACTCATACAATCACAATTTGAATGGGTGGCAACCAGTGTTATAGTGTTCTGTGGTCAGTGTTACATGTTCACTATTTGTGACCTTTACTGCTGGCTTCCAACTGCAAAATCAATAGGGAAGCTGGCAGGAGATCATGGGATATTGCAACCACACAGGATTTGCCTACTCTTCCAGGAAGACAAGGCAGCTTATATGGGAATTTCCCTTCATTTTATCCTAACAACAATCCTATGAGGTAGGCTGGACTGAGAGAGTGACTAGCTCAAAGTCATCCAGTGTGTTTCCATGCCTGAAGGTGGACTTAGTTGTCCTATGATTTAGAATCTGTATTTTGATGTAGCCTTCAATTCCTTTTATTTTTTTGTAGGCACATCTTTATTATTTGCTTTTTATGAAAAAAAAATGTAATTACTACTTTCTTTATATTCAGGAGATCACGGAAAACTTGGTATATGTGAAACCTGAGAATCCATTAGAGTTTATATTAAATCAGGTATGTTTGCAATAGTTTGGTGAAGAAAAAGGTACAGTTTTGAGTATATATAGATACATATTGCTTTAGAAAAGATAGCAGTAATACAGGTAGTCCTTGGCTTATGTCTATTCAAACAGTGACCATTCAATGTTATGGCAGCACTGAAAAATGGATAGACAAGTTCACCTCCCAATGTTTCAGCCATTACAACACACTAGCTATGTGATCACAATCTGACTCGCATTTGGCTTGCATTATAATGTTGAAGGAATCTGCAATCACATGATTGCCAAACAAAATTAGTCAGGAAGCTAGCTGAAAAAGCTGCAAAACAGTCTAGTAAGTGGCTTCTGTTTTTTCTCCCTCCTGGATCATGCTCCCGCCCATGCTGGTTTTCCTAGGCCTCCTGCAACTCATGGTCTACATTGACCCTCCTAGGCCCACTTGTGACTTGCATCAACCATCCCAGGCTCTACCTTGGCTTGTCCTACCCATTATGTGCTCTTTAACTATGTTTCTCACCTCTTCCAAATTAACAACCTGCACTTCTTGTGATTATGATAGCAACCAGCACTGCTTGGGATTGCCATCACCAAGCAATGCAGTCACATGATGTTGTACTTTATGATTGCAGCACTTAGCATCCCAATTGGTGTCATAACCTGAGGACTACCTGTCCTCAGCAGATCAATCTACGATAATGCCAGAGAACATCTGTATGCCTATAGTTGAATTACGGGAAAAATTGAGTTGATTTATGAAAGGTAGTAGGGATATGTAGTAATCTGGATTTGATCTAAAAGAGCTTCTATGGAACTCTGAGGAGCATAGGACAGCATTTTTCTGTGAGTCAAAGCAGCTGTGTTTCTTTCCATATTGCAAAACTGCAGCAGAAATCTTCTCACTGTTTTAATGGATCCTGGAAAAAAGTTGCTTTCTACTCCCATACATTTTGAAGCACCTCTTCCAAATCAAACCTAAAGCATTGCATAGTTTTAGAAAACAAAAAGATAGACCAGATAATCCATATGTAAGTACCATCTGAGTAAGTAAATTCTGCAAGCTCCAGAAATAGACAAATCTAATTTGATATGCAAATCTCGGAAAAGAGCATAATTGATTTGTTTACCAGTGAAGAAATAATAAATGGCAAAACATTTTGTTTTTCATCAACTAACAAGCTAGGACTTTATGGCACCAACTGTGATAGAAATTAGAACACAGGTTTTGAATTGTGTACATTTATTTTACAATGCTCATAATTTTGGCTTTTAGACAAAATCTGATGGTGCTAAATTTCAAACCAACAGCTTGAGGAGAAAAGAGGCACTCATAAGAAATACAATGCCTTTTTCTGAATGTGATATGACTTTTTATCAGGGGTTAGAATAGATAAATTACCATAAAAATAGATAAATTACCATAAAGTCAATAAACATCAAATTAGCGGATTAACATAGGTCAAAGTATATCATCACACAACTCACCAACTTCGCCCACATTGACCTGGTGAGACCTGGGAGGCGCCCAAGCGGGGGGTGGGGACAGGCACTTGCGCAGCTTGGTGCCTTCAGGCTGCTCACATTCTACACACACACCCTGCAGGAGAGGAGGGGCTTGATGGTGGCACTCAAAGGGAGCCTCTTTCTGCCGGACTCCCAGGGCCTCCTGCACCCCCAAAATAATAAGACACACACCCCCGATAATAAGGCCAAGCCCTTATTTCAGGGTTCAAAAGAAAATAAGACCCTGTCTTATTTTCAGGGAAACACGATACACCTTTAAACACATGATATCTTTTACTTTCTTCTACATTTATTCTTCTTTAACCTCAACTTAGTATAATCTTCATATATGTAATAACTATATATGTATTTACATATTCCTTTTACCCTTTAACATATTTTTTCATGTTCATAAGTATATACAACTTTCAATTTGACATATTTTCTATATCATCTTAATGCATTAAAATAGATATATTTAATTCCGTGAATGTTTCTGTTGCAAAAGTTGAACAGATCTGTCGGCATCAGTATTTGGTCGGTTGATGGTCGCTGGAGGCTAGCTTGAGCAGCCAAACGTTTAGTTGTGCCGCCAACACCATTGCATGGTGATTTGGTGAAACAAAATCACATGGTGAAACATTCATAGAATTAAATATATCTACTTTCCAAAGAAAGAAATCGAAGAAAGCACAATGCTGCAAGAAGAAAGATGGAAAGTTAGCACCACAATAGCTGGCACAAGAGATCATCACCAGTTTGTGCCAGTTGATTCAAATTCAATTTCTGTCAGCAAAGTTTCAAATGACACAATTAACTTTGTGGCCAAACTGTCCAATACTGTCGATCCGAATTTAAAATTGGCCGACCTATTTCCCGGTTGTTATGTTGCTGGGTAGGCAACATCGTGGAAATTTCAATCAAACAAAATGATGTGTTGGTAACATTTATGCATCTGTGAGGCCCTGCTCATTCATTTTATTGGCCTGAAAGACAAGATGTTTATTGGGTTCCAGAACCACATCTTATTTGCGTGCTTCCAGTGCCTTCAGTTACATCGTCAGGTTGACAGTATCAATTTCCAGAAGCGATGCTAAAGAACGTGGCGCATAAATTCAATAATACATAAGTCATCGTTGGAATTTGGCAGTTCATATGAACAGTATGGACTTTGGCTTGGAAACTATATAAAATACCCACTTTAGGCTTGGGAACCTAGGATAAGCTGCCAGATCAGCAGCTTGGAACCAGACAGATACCCACACAAGGCTTTGGAACCTCAAGCAAGAAACCAAACTACGGGCTTGGGATCCTGAACCAAGAAACCCACCCATGGCTGGTACTGCATGGCTATCAGGTGCGCCCCCTATGGCGATGGGGTTGCTGGGTCAAGTGCCTAAACTGGTAGTGACAATGTCACCATGGACCAATGCAATATAATAGTAGTAATGATGTCTATATAAAACAAACAAGACAAAACAATAATAGAATAGATGTTTGTCCCTATTTTTAGGGCTTTAAATGTCAGTGATGAAACACAACTCTACTTTTTTAGGGAATTTGAAACATGCTCTTTCTAATGAGAATCATTTAACAGAGTTTCCAGAAGGTCTTTTTTTGTAAATTGTATTCTGAAAATACCCTATTTTTGGCACTTTTACAAAAACTGTCAACTTTACACTCAATTTGTGAACTATTGAAAAGCAGTAGGAGAATGAAATTTTACATTCAACACCCTTGTGTTGCTAAGTTATTATGCACAAAGTTTCATGTTTCTCATACCTCTCCTTCCAGAGATATAAGATGCCAAACTTTACCCTTTTTTCGCGCCACAGTCATTTTCGGCCAAATTTGCTCCCAATTATCTAGATGGAGATCGCTCATGAGAATGTTTTTATTATTTTGTTTAATAGAACACAACAGGTTGCAGAAGATGGTTAAGTTTTGTTTCTCTCAACAAAATATTGCCGGAGATATTATGTCTCAAAGTTGCTTCATACTGTCGAAGGCTGCGGTATGGGATCATACAAATGACTATATCTCTGCAAGTATTGCATCGGAAAACATAACACTTTACCACTGTTCATTGGGGATGTGTGTGCATGTTCACACCAAATTTCATCTGTGATGGTAAAACCTGGGAGCCCCAGACCACTTGACATGGAATGACCCTAGGGTCAGAGTGAGTACTTCATGGCTATTGGCTAAGGACAGCTCTCCTTTTGTATTTTTTCCTGCACAATGTTTATAACCTATTACCTTTTCTATTGCAAACTAGTTTGTTGTGTTTGCAATTACCAACATGCTATTTCCTAAGTTCCCCGTTATGCATATGTGCATTTTTCTTCTTTCCTCCCTTTAAAAGCAACTCTATTCTCCTTTACTTTTTTCATCTTTATTTCTATCTATTCCTGCTATGAATTTAGTAACAGCAATGTATCCTATGCTTTATTTAATTTCTTAATATAACTTGCAAATATCTGAGACAGTCAAATACAAATCTCTATTACATTGAGATTTTTAACAAACAGCATTTTGAAGAATTAAAATACAGTAGCTATTTATTCTTTAATTGATATAAAAATTAATTCCAGCCCTTTTTACTGCTAGATTTTCAAGTTTTAAGTATCTCTAACATTCACCCCTTTACTGTTAATCTCAAAAGCCTAAGTGAAATTTGATTTAGGTGGAAAGAAATAACAGAGTTGTAGAAATATTACAACACCAAATTAAACTGCTGAATTGATTATTATGTATTATCTATTTCTGGTTTCAAATAGATTTGGCAGATTTATATGTATACACATATTTTAAACTAAAAATTCAAACCAAATCTCAAATCACTGTAGGCTAACTCATACCTGTCTAGGAAGTAGTACCTACACAGTGCATGCATTCCTTAAATCCATCTTGATACTTAGTGGCTATATAGATAAGTTCACAAAGTTTTATTGATAACATTTTCTGAAGCAGTTTGTTCTAGCCTTCTTTGTAGGGTTGAAAGAAATTGATTAATCAAAGACACCTAAGGTGGGACTAGAATTCAGTGTCAGAGTTTCTAGTCCAGTGCAATAACCTGCTCTACTAAGTAAGAAAAAAATGAAGTTTACCAGACTTAAGTATTTCTCGACCAATTGCCAACTCTCCTGCTTGACCTTTACACATCTCCATCAATGTTGAAACTGAAAGTTGACTTGTGCGACTGTAAAAAGAAGAAGACTCTATTTTATAAGACAAAAGGATGAATAATTATTAGAGCTGACTGAATAATTATAAGTAATTGTTACTGTTCTCTTAACGAAGTAATTCATTTTGTTAAGAGCCATAAGACTGTTGAACCATCACACCAGAGCGTGCCAGGATTGCAGTCATTAAACAAAGCAGTCACATGATATCTCACTTAATGACTCTTTTGCTCAACAATGGTGATTCCGTCCCAACTGTGGTCATACATTGAGGACTATGTAAACTTTTTAATCCTGGTTTATTAGTAGTAGTATTTATTAGTAGTAATGCCTACAGAAAAATTTAATGTTATATATCAGTACCGTATTAGGTAACAATAGAGTACTAACATATTATTTCTTTCTCTTTTGTTTTGGTTTTTTTTGTAACAGTTTTAACTTTTTCAGCAGAAATATGCTGTCAGGGTTCCAAATAACATCCAAATGAGTTATGCATTCATAATAGAACTGCATGCAAATCAGAGGTGAGTTTCAGCAGGTTCTGACCTGTTCTGGAGAACCTGTAGCGGAAACTTTGAGTAGTTCAGAGAACCGGTAGTAAAAATTCTGACTGGCCCTGTCCCCATCTATTCTCTGCCTCCTGAGTCCCAGGTGATCGGGAGGAAATGGGGATTTTGCAGTAACCTTCACCAAACCACACCCACCAAGCCACACCGGTAGTAAAAAATTTTGAAAGCCACCACTGATGCAAATCCACCAGTGGCTAAATTCCCTTTGAATTTGTTCCAGTACTATAAAACTAATACAATTTTGAATACATTAATCTAAAACATTTAAACAGATTAAAGCCTATACCTGTTGGGATCTGCACATTTCACCAATATGGTTTCCACAACTGGTTTCAAAAGCTGTTGCAGTTTTGTCCTCTCTGTTAGGCTATGGCAGGGAGTATATACCAGCATGGCTCTTAATGTTTTCTAAAAAAAAAAAAAAGGAAGATAAATTAAAAAAAACACTACTTCTTAAAACCCCGCATACATTTCTGCAACCGAAAGATGAACACAAGATACACCAACCTTACAAACAACATTTTATGCACAAATTGCTTCTGCCTATGAATTTGTCAGTTGTAAAACAACACACCTCTCTGTCATTTAAAATTTGCTCCTTTTTCTGAGATTCCAAACAAATATTGACATTATCTGCTAAACCAAAGGGAATAGCTTAAGGCAAAGTTACAAGAGTTCACTAGGAAAGGACAAAACCAGTGATCAGCTTTCAGACTTTTTAGAGAAATCTGCTCCCAAATGGAGAAACTAAAGATACATTCAAGAACTGAATAACATTTAAAGTAAAAACCAAGTAGTGACATGTATTTTTCAGATATACATGCAGCTTAATACTGAAAATCAACTTATTTAAGGAACTGGTTTCAGCAATATTGCACAGTGAGAGTACTTCAAATATTGTACTAAGAATTTGGAAATAGAGTAATCTTTGATGGTTATAGTAGTAATTCTTATTTAGTGTTTCACATAAAAAGCAAAACAATAAACATGGAAAAATATCACAGGACTTTTCAAGTCACTCTACAAATACAGTATATAAAAGTTGGAATGGAAATTACTCAAAATATTGCATGACTTTGAGCAGCTGTCTGAATCTTGCCATAAACAATAATTAATTAGAAAAAATTAAGAAATTTTCTGAGGTTCAGACCAGTTCTCTTTCCAATCTAGGAGGACAGGGGGAAAATATTCTAAACAAGCTGCTCAAGAAATTGGCAAAGTAATAAATAATGTTTATTTTCTATATTGCCTTATAAAGAAACTTTTTTTTAACCAGATATAACATACAACTGATGTCCTAAGTGCAATAAACTGTTTCCTTCTGCCCATAAAAAAGGAAATATGGTAGGTTTAAAATGATTTTTACATTAAAATTGTTTATCATTATGGCAAATTTAGCATGATAGCATCACAACTTTGATGTATGGACCCTGAGTTCTAGATCCATCTTGCTGTAAAATTATTTAAAATAGAAAAAAAAATGAACAGAATACAGAATGTGATGGAACAAACTCTAGAATTCTGTTGCACTATTTATGGGCCTATTTCGCATCTGCACCAAAAGACAGAGTTTAAGCTATCTTATTATCTGAGAGAAACGGGGAGTGATGGCTCAGCAGTTAAGACACTGAGTTTGTCAACTGAAAAACTAATAGCCCAGTTTGAGTCCCAATGATGTGTGACAGGTTGAGCTTCCATTATTTGCCCCAGCTCTTGCCTACCTAGCACTTCAAAAGCATGCAACTGCAAGTAGATAAATAGGTACCACTTTGATGGGAAGATAAGAGCGTTCTGTGCACATGGCGTATAGTTATGCCGGCCACATGACCACTGAAATATCTTTGGACAATGTTGGCTCCCTCTGCTAAGAAACAGAGATGAACACACACACACCCTCGACTTGGGCACAACTGGAAAGGGGAAACCTTTACCTTTACTATCTGAGAGAGCTTACCCTAAACCTCAAGTTAAATATTCTAAAATAACTTGATTTGTCTGGAAATATATACATTTCAGAGTTGAGAATAGAAAAAAGGCGTATTTCTAGAATTACTATGAATGTTTTTAACAATTTGTTTGGAGGGTCTCTATCTCAAGTAAAGAATCCATATCTCAAATATGCTCCCCTATTTCTAAATTATGTTATGATTTAGAAAAGAAGGTTAGAAAATAATAGATCACTTACTAAAGCAGCAACATACACTTTGTAGACAGGGTCAGCACAAACCATAGAAAGTACACTGCAGCAGGATTCCACAACAACATCTCCTGAGATATTTGTCTGGGATGACCCATTAGCTGCCCCTTGAGTTCCAGGACTTGTGGTGTTTCCACTGCTGCTTCCAGAATTTCCAGTGCTTTCACCATTAGCCAATAATAGAGCACCACTAACATCATGGGAGAGACGTCGAAGGGCCATCTCACGTATATTCCAGTTTCGAGAAAACAGGCAACCTACTAATTCCATTCCAAATACCTAAAAAAATCAACAAAATCAACATTACAAGGAGATCCAGATAGCAATTACATATTTAGGGTTGCATGCACAGGTACACTTGAGATAAGCCCATTGGAAGTCTTGTGGCATAGACTACAAGGGGATGTACTGTATGTTTTTAAGAATTCTTATTTTCAATATACATTGTGAAGCAATGCAGATTAACAAGATCAGATAAATATTGCACTAAACATTATTTGGTAAAAAGAGGAAGCAATAATAATAGGCTGAAATAAAATGTACTAAGAAATTTAGTTAATTAAAAACATTCTGAAGTAGACTAAATAGACTGAAGTTAGAATACAAATATTTTCATTCTCCAAGGGTGAATGCACAATTAATGCAGTTATTGCAGTTGTCTACCATTGAAAACTATGTTTGGACTCTAGACTTCCAGAATTGGAAAAAAAAATTCACTGCTATCAAGCAATTTGAAGTATTTTGTAGTAACATCTGGTCACAGTAGCATATCAACTAAATTAGAATAGCTACAGGTCTCCAAAGTCCTTAACAATAGTTCTCCATGATTAGACATGATTAATAATAAAACAGAAAAATAGAATGAGAAGAAATTTAAAATTGACAACTGAAAGCAAACAATGTAAGATGTAACTGCTGGTGATGTAAGATAGAAGGCTTTACTGCAATAGCTATTCATATAACATCTAAATGGACATCCAGACAGAGCTTGAGCAGAAGGCCTTAGAAGAAATTACTTATGACGGGTCACTTAACAGCCATTCACATTTATGACAATCATGGAATGAGTGCTTACAACCCAGCCATTGTAAACGGTTGCAGTGCCCCTTGGACATGTGTCTGTATGTTGGGATTTGGTAACTGGTCACCTTTCCATGGTCACAACATTCCATGGTCACATGACTGCAATATACGGCTTTTGCCATATATTGGCAAAAGTTTCCATAGTGCCAGTTTCTCTCAAAAAATGCCATTTGAATCAATGTGTTCACTTAATGGCTACTATGTTCACTTAACAAGTTTGCAGTGAAAATGTTAAGAAAAACACTTCCAGTCACATGGCTGCCTCAACTTATGACTGTAACAATTTACACCTGGATTTCTAGTCCCAATTGTAGTTGTAAATCAAGGACCATTTGTTAACTGTCTTGACATCTTCTATGGATATTTGCTGTGTACTCATTTTGTAACAATCTGGAAAAGCAAGTTCTCTGGGGGAAAACGACTAACATGTACTCAGATATCACAAAACAAAAAGCATATAGTCAGCGACATACATATTTGTGCAGACTGAAATAAAAGTGTTAAGTTGTACCTGACAAAAGAAAAATAGTTTAGGTAGGTTTAGAAATTTAGCATACCTGAATCCATGGCTCAGCTAAGTCCTTATAGGCAGAAGGAATTTGCTGAACCCCATAATGAGTAAGGTTAAAATTGCTATCTTGATTCCTCCTTGGTGAACCAGTTACAGGTTGTTGGGTTTGTTGCTGAACCACACAAACAATCGAAGGAGAATCAACAGGGCTTGGCAATTCATGACTAAACAAATAATATACAAAAAAATAAATAATGAGTAGGTATTTTCAAACGTTTAGGAAAATCAAGGATTTAATGCGATCTGCATTTTAATCAATTAGTCACAATTCAGTTTCCCCAAATAATGGGCAAATAAAAATATGGTTATCTTCAAGCTCAATTCTGAGCTAATTTTGAGCTAAATCAGCTCAAAAATATGAATGGGTATCTCATTAAAAAGTATATTCAGGTAAAGCTATATTTTATTGTAGCTTATAAAAACATATCAGCTGATTTGGAATTGTGATGGAAAGGGCTTATAGACAGACATTTGTAATAAACCAACTTAAATTGAAAATAGACTAATGTGGCTTTTAAAACGTTTTGATGTTTAACTCTGCTCATAAATGGACAACACAACAAATTCAAATAAAATAAATCCTCACCTATAGAAATCATGTGTTCTCCACTTAGATCTACAAAGGGGGCATATAAGAGGCTCCTTGTTTCTTCTACATTCCTCTGCCCCTAAAATTGCATCGAAGCCCACAAAGAAAAACAGATGGATTCTTGAGTTAGTAGCATAAGGACATTTTAGAACAGAAGTTATTTGGAAATGTGCAAAGAACGTATACTGTACAATGAACAGACATAGTAAAAGCTAATTATATACTTAATCACATACCTAAAGAATAATATGCAAAAAGGCACATGCAATAAATGTGGGTGCTAGAAGTACCAGATCTTTACCAAAAAATTCAAGGCGAAAATGTATGTTTAACAGTTCTATGGGCACTACATAGGCTTTGTAACTGCCCATTTAAATAATGGTCTCTTTTTGTATCCATTATAAAAATCATCATTATGTTTTATCTATTTCTACTCTCTCTTGTATTCTGAAAGTGTAAAGCATGTTTCCTTGCATATCTGTAAAGATGTTTATTTCGTTCAAATGGATTCCTTCTCTAAGACACTAGCTTGCATGAAAAGAATTCCATTAACATTCAAGCAATTACAATACCACTTATGACTGCAATTACTTTTGTTTCTCGACTCCTGGCAAGGACCTCCTTTACTATTATTCTTTAAATCCATTCTTATGATTCAAGTGCACATATAATATCAGTGACGTACATATTGACATGCAATGATGGTGAAGTTTATTTCTGCAGCCTTCTTCACAGACGGTTAAACTTTCCTCATCCAACATGCCTAGCAAACAAATGGGGCACATCTGTTCCTCTTCATCTTTGATACTATAAAATATAAATATACATATAGATAAATATTTAAAAATCACATTTAGCAGATCACATTTATTTATTTTTCTTCCAGGTCCAAAACAACCACCTCCTACAATATTTCAATACAAAATATTTTTTCACAATGCAAATAGACAAGTATCAATTTTTGGGTGCAGTTTTTTTTTAATTACTCTGCATAACCTTACTATGGATAGGATGTTTTCATCAACCCACCTATTAGACATTCTCATATTTTTTTCTAGTGGGACTGTAAGATTTATGAAGCACACATTTTGGTGCTTGGCAGCAGGCTTGCAGTTGCTGCTCTCCATGATCATATGAACAAAATTTGTAATGGATTTTGCTGTTTTTCCAGCAGAAAATAGCAAAAATATGCTATGTAGTGACTTGTTTTATGATTGTGATTAAAAAATAGCTGCAAAATTGAATCAGATTAATGATTGCTCTAACTTATGAGCAAAATTCTGGGGCCGATTGTTGTCGTGTTATCCAGGACTACCTGTATTCTCTTCTATTTGATATAGCCCAAATTATTTTTAGCATATATAACTGTTTGATACGTTCCTGTGCATTACATTCTTTATAGATTTTAGTTCATCAAACAGACTTTCCAAATTAACTTATTCTAGGAGCCACACCTCCAGAATGAATATGAATACTATATAT
>JANHFM010002260.1:291885-303711 GCA_032468115.1 Grayia smithii
CTTGGTGCATACTCTCTCGGTGTACATAACAGAAAAGATACATTCGTCATGAATCATAAGGTACAACACTTAATGATGCTTTCATAAAGTATGCTTTCATAAAGAATACTAATAACTAGCTAAAACAATTAAATCCATTTCTCCTTCTGTACCAAAATATACACTTCCCCAAATGTTTGAAGAGACTTTACATGTATTCTTTCAAGCAAAACCCAACTTACTTCCTGTCATGTGAGAATAAAATCAATTTGCTCCTGCTTTAAAAAAAATAACTCTGCCTGCCTATCTATATAATCTCTGAAGCATGAACTACGAAGCAAGTTTTTAGTCAGGCCTCTATGATTACTACAAGAGGCACTGAAAAAAATGTTTATATACTGCATAAAGCCTTCTATGATTTGCTTACACACACACACAAACCAAATTCATCTGAATAAATATAATGGCAAGGTAAATTTATTCCAATATATTATTCTATTTCACCAAATACAACTGTGCCTGCTTATTACTTCAATACTTTGAAATTCAGCCCAGACAAGATGTATGTACTGGGAGTCTGATTCATATACCTACATAGCTGATAATCAACTTGATCAGGAAGGAATTGTACTTCCCCAAAATGTGACATTTACAGTTTTGAGATCCCAATACATGGATCACATAATGCAATAGCTTTAGTTATTCATGCCCTGATAACCTTCAGATTATAGCAACCTGCTGATTGAATAACTAATTCACTTATTTGATGATTTTTCAGTGGATGATTACAACAGATGGCTGTACAACTATGCAGGAAAACATGCAACTTAGTTCCTTATAGTATCTCTCTCAGGGCCTAATTTTCCATTTTTATTTTATTTATTTTATTTTATTTTAGCAAATTTATATGCCACCCTTCTCCCAAGGGACTCAGGGCGGCGAACAGCAAATAAAACATATAAAAGCAATTTAAGATAATAGTTAAAATCAATTTAAAACCTGTATACAATCAAAGTTAATAAATAATAAAAACCCTGGAAACAACATCAGCCCATCTGTTGGAATAGCCAAGTCTTTAGGTCACAACGGAAAGAGCGGAGATCGGGCGCCATCCGGAGCTTGGTGGGTATTTTACCTGACTATGCATAATTTCACAAGAAATTTCACAAGAAAACAAGAAACTCCAGATGCCTCTTGAAAAAAGCACCTTTGGGACAACCATGACTTGGATGACAGAATCTCCATAGACATTCACAAAATTCAACATATGTCAGATCTATTGCAAAATCTAAATTTACAGGTAGTCTCACTTAACATTTGATGACCAAAGTTACAACAGTCTCAAAAATAGTTAATTTATCTAAGTTACAACCCTCGCATACCCCACACAGTCATGTGATCTTATTTCAGGTGCTTGGCAACAACTTTGCATTTACAATCATTGCCGCATCCCAGTCACATGACAGCAATTTGTGATGTTTTCTTTTTATCAGTTTATGACAAAAAACACCCATCTGAAAGAATGGATTCACTTAATTATCATGTGCATTGTTAATGATCATATGATTCAGATGCCAACCACGTGATTTGCTTCATAGAAGTGGTCATAAAATTAATTCACTTAACAACCCTAACAGGTTACAACCAAAGTTCCATGTGCAGAATCAGATTTTAAGAATATTACCAGTTTTCCCTTATCAAATCATGCCTATCATTCTTAGGCAGGCAATTCAACAAACAACTAAATATTAATATTTAATATTAAACAAGTTAACATTGCAGATTGTTAATATTATATTTACAGAAATGTTAGGCTGTAAGGCTACAAAAAACCCATTCAGGATTATGAGCCATCTTTACAATGTGGTTATAATAGCAATGTTATGTTAGAGATTTTTCACACATGCCTGGAACTTCAAATTGCATTTCCCACAGGAATAGTTCAGTTAACCTCTGTTAATATCTTTATATTTCCAAATAATGTATTTGTCATGGAGGCATTACAACTAACAGGACGCTCAGGGATTAAAAACGGAATCCTATTAAAACACCAGTAGGAACTTTCTATGTAAGAATGTGTGTGGAAATCACTATCACAAATAGTGCATAAAATTAATATTATCATATTAATACAATTGATAAGTAATAATAGTAATCGATTATTAAACACAATAATCCTGGTTAAAAATGGTGGGAATTCTAAATACATCTAGAAAGCACCACTTTGGGAAGGACTTAAATGTAGCATCTAAACATCCCAAAAGTGCCTGAGCAAACATTTTTCAAAAAATAGCATCTTATGTTGAATGCAAGCCAAAGTAGGTAGCTAGAGTAGCTTGTACAATGCATAAGAATCAAGTGGTAGCAGGAAAAAGAATCTAGCTGGCTTGCCCAATCTGTTTTGCAGGCTAGATAGTTTTGTGGATCTTGGCCACTGAGTATTTTGAAATATAATAAAATGCACAGGAGGATGGGAATCTCAAAAGTGTTTGATGCAGTACTATTGCAGTATTCAATCTGCAGCAAACTATGCACAGAGCAAAACATGCATACTATTCCCTGCACAGTACTCACACAAGTTCAGACTGCTTCAGAGCGCTGTAATTCAGCCAAACATAAATGTACATTGTGGTTGCTTTAGATTTCAGTAGAGTCAAATTCAAAAGGGATTCATTGGGTTAGTAGGCAAAATTGGTCAATGTCCCACAATATTCTTGCTGGTTTCTTTCCATTACCTCCCAATAGCTATGTGTCACTGTGATTTAGACTTCCCTTGAATTTAAGTGCAACATAACCATCTGCCCTAATCTTCCTTCATCATTCTTTCCCTTATGTTCCCTTAAATGTCTATCCATCACCCCCATCATCTCCAACTAGATTGCTTGACTCTTCTCTAAACTTCCCACACCTACTTTTCTTTCGCTTCCTTTTAAATCATCACTCCTCCCTTTCTCCTCCTCTCCCCAAATGGGAAAATACCTGTGTGTGGACAAAGTATAGAGATTCTGAGCCCGTGTATGGATGGAACATGTGTCTAAATCTATGGATGGATCAGCCAGAATTGCTTGTTCATGCAAGGAATAATCCATACATAGAACATTTTATCTTTCTTTACAAGTCTGATACAGATTTCCTTGATTTCATTATCTCTTAGGCAAGCAAATATCTTTACAATAATTCTTAGCTAGCATACCTGGACGCAGCTGAAACCATTTTTATTTTATTTATATTTTTATAATTCAGTTAAATATTTAAGCTCAGCTCAAAAATTAATTTTGAGACAAAGACCCTGCATTTAAAGGAACATGTTCAGAGGCTAGGAAAGATAACAAATTCCATATTCAGTTGAAACCTAGCAACTATGCTGTCACTGTATTTTTCCAATATTGTCTACCTATTCTTCCAATAACAATGATCTCAGATGAAAATTTAGCAAACCTGTCAAAACCCCCATAGGCCACATATTTTCTCTATAAAGCAATACTATCAGGAAACCATTGCTCAAATTATGCTATATTACATTTTATACTTCACTTCTAGAAAGACACAGTTTTCCCTTCTCTTAATTGCATAGCTGCGGGGGGCGGGAGGTGAGATTACATGTTGCATCCTACAATATCAATCTGCCAGCAGAAATATCTCTGCTGCAGTTCTGTCTATTCAGAAATATATAGATGTTCCTGGAGCATAACTCTGCACATATCACTAGCTACCTGGAAAATCTATTTTTATAATATTGAATGCAGCTCTGCAATAGATAAAAAAACCTCAGTCTGCTAATGCCACAAATATATCACACTTCATTTCCTATTATCAGGAGAAGTTCCTACGCTTATATTGTAAGACCCACACTGCACGGATTCAGCACTGCAATTTGCAGGAATACTGTAGATCTTTGTGGTTCCCCATAACAGAACAATTTATTTATTTATTTGTTTGTTCGTTTGTTCAAATTTATATGCCGCCCTTCTCCGGAAAGACTCGAGATGGCTCACAAAGATTAAAAACAGTAAAAAGTCATACAGAATATAAAATTAAAATTAAAAAAATATAGAAAATGATAAAATAAAGAGAAGAATAAAGAAAAAGAAAGATAAAAAGAAATAAAGAACCCAAGTCCCATCAGTCAAGCAGTTCGAATAGCCATGTTTTCAGGTCTCGGCGGAAGGAGCGGAGATCAGGGGCAGTTCAGAGGTCGGTGGGCAGCCCATTCCAGAGGATCGGTGCACCCACAGAGAACGCCCTCGCCCCGGAGCATATACTCAGTGGCTACACAGTATTTTATGACTATGGGAGGAAATCTCAGAAAACTAAATGAGAAAAGTAACAGAGTAAAAGTAACATAGGAGGGAAAAAGCACTATTTATGTTAAGGAAAAGATGAACTTTCATTGTTTATATATGTCATTTCCCAGTTCACTGTTAGAAACTATTTTTAAACATCCTCAGAAACAAAAATCAGACGTTCTCATAGAAATAAATGGAGAAATCTAAGATTTTGAAATAGACAAGAATAGATGTTACATCTACCCTAACATGCAAGACAGCAACATACATTTTCTTATTGTTTATGAAACATCTGAAAAAAATAACTTGCTAATATAAGTTACAAAGCAAATGAATTTAATTTTCAGTATTGCAATCTGGAGTAGACAGCAGTTGCAAGATAGACTAATGATAGCCATAAAGTATATGCATGTCAAATACTAGTCAAAATCAGCATTATTAACATTTTAGCAATATTAAATTTTTATGCTAAGTAGGAATCTAGACTAAAGCTGAAGGTGCAACTAGTTTGCAATCATTAATATATAGGTAGTCCTCATTTAGTGACCACAATTGGTACCAGCAACTTGGCTAAGCAAAGCAGTTGCTAAATGAAATTTTAAGTGAAGTTAAGTGATCTTACTTCAGATTTTCTTTGCTTTACAGATTTCTGAAAGTTGTAATTGCAAAAATTGCTTGTAAAGGTACTTTTTCCTCACAGTCCTAAATGCATATGATCTCTTAATGAGGTAATTGTTAAACAAGGATCATCTCTATATTTATTTTATTCTTGTGTTGTATTTTGCAGTGAGAGTTGTGCAAATAGCTCAGTTAATATAGCTTCAGATGTGAAACTGAAGCTGGTTTCAGTTCCTAAATTAAAGCTTCACTTTGTTGGCACTCTGTTGTAACAAAAAATTCCCACTCCTTGCCCCAGGACTCATTTGTATTCAGGATGCTTACTGAAACCAAACGCATTTAAACCACTGCAATATGCAATTCAAGCTGCATTGAAGTATCACCTGCAAAATAACATAGTTGGCTCGTACCCTTAAATATTAAAATTTGACACAGCAGTATTTTTCCAGGTACCATTTTTAAACCTAGATTATCTGAGATTCTTTCACTTTTGTGGAGCAGGTTCCTAGCAATATAAATTGTGCTACATGCAGACTAGACTCTTGTTTTACTAGGCTTCTTTCGATAACTAGAGGTGGGTTGAGAAGTTGAATTCAAAAAATTATTAATGTTCTGGGAGGAATTGTATGTTCTAACTTACAGAATTGTATGTTCTGATTTACATACAAAATGAAAGTGCAATTCCATCTGAAAGGATTTATCAATGCCGGACAATTTCTATTGGGTCTTGAAACAAGTCTTTCTAGAAAAGGTTTTGGAGATGATGGTGTGATTACAAAAGAAGCAAATTACTTTGATCCCTTTGCTTAGGCCCAAGATCCTGTGATTTGTGCGAGATGGAAACTGCATTTGTTCTCGTTGATAACTTCTACCAGATGGAAGAAGTGTGACTTTTCTAATCATATTAGACCTGAGTGATATTTTATATCATTGAATATGATATCCTTCTGGACTGCCTGCAAGGACTTCAGATGTTTGAGACATAATTTTACAATATATGTAACCAATCCAGATTGTGCAACGCCAGATAAATTTAAGAGGAAACACTTGGAATTCTATCACCAATTGATTTCCACTTTAACAAAAATATCTCAATACTTATTAATGTTGCTGCTACTGTATTAACTGAAGAATCAGCCCAATAACGTAACAATTAGTTTACTAGTTTTACTACTACAAACTAATTAATAGAAGGAAAAGTTCATACACAAATAGTATTCCTCTCAAAACTCATGATCATAGAAAATAGAAAAACTGAAGAAAAGGAAAACAAGAAATGGCTATTAATGCTAAGAGTTGAAGAAAAAAGATGTTGAAAAAGGAAATCATAAAACTTGTCAGAACCACTGAAATAGAAGGCTAAAAGCAAAGGTTGTATAATTGAAGAAACATTAAAGAATACCATAGATATGATAGGCTGTGTGATTTGCTTAGCATGTGTGGGCATTGCACATGTGTCTGGATATATGATATTCTCTTATTTTAAGAGACAAGTAGAAGTAGATGCAAAAATTACAGGGGAATGCAATTGTTCAGTGTCCGGGGAAGGTACAGGGCAGAATTTTTGTTGTACAAGAAATGACAATAAGCAACATAATTTTGATTTTATGTCGAACAGGGGGATGCAGGTCATTTGTTTTGTCTTTAGCAAGTCACTGCAAAATTGACACACATGAGAAATATTATTCTCTACAATTACAGAAAAGATAAGATAAACCAAATAGGTTATTATAGAATGTTTTGAATGAATATGGAATTTAAGGCTGGTACTGAATTTTGTAAGAATGCTAAATAATAGAAGTAAAACAAGGGTAAGAATAAATAGAATGCTTAAAATTTATTCAATATTGAGCAGTCAAACAAAGCAGTTATTTTTATCTATATTTAGTATAACATTATCACACCTGTAATATCTTTTTTCTGAGTAAGGACAACATACAGATTATCCAATTACTGTGTTCACTACCACCATGGAAACTGAGCATAGTCACAATTTAAGATTATCCAATTAGTTTCATGGTTGAGTAGGACCTGAACAGTCTGCCTTATCCAAGAATACTATTCCTAAAAGTATATGTTCTCTAGAACACATTAGAAACTAAATTCATCTGTATTGTTTCTTTAAACACAAATATCAACCATTGCTCTTTTTCTCTCACACCCACACAGCTCCCACAAAGTCTTCATGGTTGAATAATATATCCTAGCAAAGTTAAACCAATAAACTAAAAATAAATTGATGCATTTTATAGGAATAGGCATATCTTCCTGATTAATAAATTGCTTAGAAATTCCACCAGACATAGCATTTATTGCACAGCTGTGTCTTTTGCCCTCTGTTCAAAAGGGAAGAAAAAAGCATTTTGAAGGCTCATAAAGTATGCCACTTTCACCCTGAAAGCCGCCTATTAGTCACTATAGATAATTATAGTGGATGCATTGACTGTCTTTTCTGTTTTTCACAAGAAGTCCACTATTCAGAAAAAGGAGAGATACAGTACATTTCTTAGGCATTACCATGGGATTGTTATATTCTCCTGGAATATTACATGTCTTGCTCTTGGTTGTGGGATCAGTCTGTGGGAGAATAACAGTGGTGTTGAATTGTTTCTCTTTGTATCGATCTGGTGCAGTCCAAACCCTTTGGAAATAGTTTTGTAATTTTACCAGCCTGGTGAGTATCAACCTTTGATTTTCAGAGGTTTTCAGAAATCTCCTTTGTTCCTACCATAGCACACTTCTTGTGTTCAGAAGATCAAACTGATAGTGAATACCCAGAATTCTATTCTTTAACTAAGGCAGGATGTCCCACACTCACCCCTCACCCCTAATTATCATCCTATTAACTGAAACATCTGAGTCTAATTTCCCTGATCTGATAATCCAAGAAGTTCACATATTCTTGCCACAAATAAGTAGTCATGTTGCAGTGGGTGGGTGTATGAGTTTTTATGGTAGCCAGAAGTAGTTTACAGGCCATAAAGCACCCTAAAAACTTTGTAACTCCATTGTTAAATGAGCAGTTACCTATGATAGCTACCTATGTAAGTTTTAAATGGCATTGGCAATGTGTCTTGAATGCACCCTTCTCCAGTGTAGTTTTATGTAGTGCCAAACTGCAAATTAGGATGAGTAGTTCTTATATTATTTTCTCTGTGGGTATATTTATGTTTGCAAGATCCAGCTATTTGTGAGGTTATATTTTGATCAGGGAGGCAGTGTTCAGGGAGTAGAACTTAAATATTGTGTTAGATGCTACATTTGCAACATACCTTTAATAAATAATGGTAGGAAAAATCAGTGAGTTCAGGTATTGGCGATTTGTATTTAGGTTGCTACATGAAATATTCATTCTTTATTCATGTGAGTACATTCCTAAAGGAAAACTCTCTTTTACAAACTTTGCTCTACATTGTTAAACATTTCTAGAGAGTAACCATATCGTTGATAGCAAAATCAGCCCGGAATCTTGTGGAATCTTAAAAACCTTCATCCCTTCTCTCAGAGTTGGCCTAGAACATTATGAAAAAAATGAACTTTAGTTTAAAATGACTTGGGTAAGTGGTTACATTCCTAATTGATGGTTAATTAGTTAGCTAAGTTAGTGCTTCATAGCAAAATTGAAAGGGTAAGGGTGAAGTCAGTGAAGTAAGGTGAAAAGAGCTAGAAGTTATTGCCAACCAAACAGAACATTTTTTAACGATTTTGTTTGAAAGAAACCACAAGCCATGAATGTTGCCTCAGAAAATTCAGAACTGCTACTATCAAAATAGTGAAAATGGTTATTTAAGAATATATCTATAGTAGTAACAGTTTACAATAATAAATATTTAAGCAGTTAAATATTTAAGGACCTTATTGGCAGCTTTTCTGTTATTTAGGTTACATGCTGGATTTTATTGCATTAGATTTTGATAAGATTTCATATGCAAGTATGTTCTTGGATTACAAAATCTTATGCAAAAAATGGCTATAAATATATAGTAGATTGTAGATTTTAGCATTTTACAGTGAAGATGTAAATACAATTAATTGTTGGCTGGTTTTCTTAGATATTGCTGCTTGTTTATTCATATATGACCTGTTCCTGTTGTATAATCATTCTTAGCTAACTGGGGATATTGGTGATGGATATTTTTTCATGGAAATTAGTATTTTGTCTGTTAGCAATCTAGCCATCTACCTATCCATATCCTTTGATAGATATCTTGATAACTTCATGCAAAAATATCCCTAATTTCTTCCTAATTCTAAATTTTTTGGACTATTATTTAATAAGACACAATTGAAAGCAATATTTCAGATTCAAGCAGCAGGTTAAAATGTTGAAAATATTCCTAACCTTTTAGAATTGGCATGTATGACTGTTACAAGAACACAATATTTTATTTATTGAAGGCTGCCTTTCAAGGAGATATTTATATTTTAAGTAGAGTTTGAGTCAGGATATGGCTTAAATCTGGCAGGAATTAGCTTGGGGAAACAATTGCTTCTTCGGATTTCACTTACCACTTGTTTTAGCTGCTGCTTCATTAGATATTTTCTTTTGTTTATTTTTCAGTGCTTTTAATAAAATCAAAGGCTATGGCTTAGATTTATCTCAAACAGTAACTCCATGGAAAACTAAACTTAATTCAATTTTTAATTGAATTTTCATTTTTGTAATTTACAATATATGCAGAGAATTGTAGCAGTTAAATTAGGGAAGTAAGCATGGTCTTTGAACAATTGTTGACAAATATAATGACAGTTAATAAGAAACTACTGTCTTTATAATCATTGTTGGTTTAAATATAGTTTATGCAAATCATTGTTGTATTTAGGCAATGATTATGTTTTCTAACAATCTAACAAAGTAGCCAAAATCTCATGCATAATAACTAAAGAAAAAAAGGATAGAAAGGACTCAAAGTTCTAGATTGGCAGGGTTTCTGAAAATCAGTAGTTTCAGAGTTATCTAAAATAAGAATGACCATCTGTTGCATAGTCTTTCTCCAGATGGTGAGTTTAGAAACAAAAGACTAATAAGATATCAAAGGTGGAATTTTTATTTGATTTGAATAGAATGCTGCCCTGTTTTCTTTATATAAAAAAGCATTGCCAGCTTTATTCAGCTTTGACCGATTAAAATCAATTTAGGTTGACACAAAGTAAGTTCACAATTAACCCCAAAGTACTTGTCAGCATCTCTCTAATCCTGCAAACCATAATGACTTTTAAAACAAGACCATGTGAAGCCAGATGTTGTTCAGATTTGCCAGTTCATTATAGGATTGATTGAGCCTTGAAATTAAACCAGATTCAAATCAGGCAACTAGATGCATCTAGAAAGCTTACATGAAGATTTGATGAAGATTTGAAGCCAACTTAAAATTAAGTATGTGTAGTACATACCGTAATATGTAAACATAAAGATTATCCTCTATTCCTCTTTTCAATCTTCTTAAGTGAGGCCATCACCACATTTGGTATCAACAAATTCTAGAATTTGTGGACTATAGGAGGACCCTCAATGATATATCTAGAGAGGGTGAGAATGAAGAATCTTTGCCTTTTTTCCAGTATGGGAGGTGTGTAAAGTCGGGAATGGTGTTTTATTTTACAGAGGCCTTGAAAACTAATCACTATCCTGTTTTGTTATTGTTTTTCACTTAGAATCTTACAACTGAGTTTCAGCTGCATGACATCATGGCTTTAACTGAGAGCTAAAGGGAGGGGGGATGCATGCAGGTTGCTTAACCCAACTTATCTTTCAGTTGCTGGGCTTTCTAAAAGGGTCTAGGACAGTGTTTCTCAACCTTGGCCACTGGAAGATGTGTGGACTTCAACTCCCAGAATCTTCCAGCGGCCAAGGTCGAGAAACACTGGTCTAGGACAACTTGCCACAGCCAACTCACCATGCCAACTTGCCATGGTCAGCTTGCCTTGGCTAACTTACCGTGTAATAACTCAGGACTGCCAACTTGCCACAAGACAACATGCTGAGGGACAGTTCAACACTTTATTAATCGTTTCATTCAGTTACTTTTATTATTGATGACCATGTTTTTGTTAAAATTATTGTAACTCTGGTGTTTCTGAATTTATTTTATTTATTATTATGGGCCATGGTTCCGTTGAAAGTAATTTAATTTTTGTATTTGTTGAACTGTCCTGTGGCGAGTTGCTTGGGATTTTGTAATAGTCCCAGTATATTCAGTGAAAGATCACATCTATCTTAGTATGTTTACTGACATACTAAAATCCCTGAAATGTTAGGGACAAGTTTTATTCTTGTAGAAGACATTTTAGTTCTTTTTTTTTAAAGCAAAACCTGTTTTCCTTTAACTTGGTATTTCTTTTCAATCCTTTCCACCAGTTTGCCCAGGACCCATATTAAGATAACTGAGTGGTAATTTTTTGTATTCCTCCTTGAATTTTTTTTAAAAGTTAGATATTTCTCATGAAAAAGCCAGCATTAGCCAACAGTGAAGATGCAATCTTCCACATTCCCCAAAAGTTTATCAGGCATGATGGTATAGTTATTTTTTAAAAACAAGAACAATTGATACATTCTGTACTATGTAAATTTTTTGAGGTTTAAATTGGAAAGTAAGAGAAACCAAGGAGTCACTAATACTGGGAACTATGGAAAAATATTTAGACATGAATTATACATCTGATGCAGTGGTGGGTTGTTCCCGGTTCGGCCCGGTTTGCGCGATCTGGTAGCGGTGACGTTGTGATGCCAACGAACCGGTTCTCCATGGCCAGGAGCTGGGCCCACCCGCACGCTGTACTTACAGTTTTCTGCTCTGTGCATGCGCAGAGCACTTTTTCGAGGTTTTTTCCCGAAAAAAGTTAGTGTGTATTCGGCGCACGCGCAAGCGAAGTGAGCGTGTGCATGCTGATCACGCGCAAAGCTTGTGCATGAAGAGACCCGGGAGTAAAGGTAAGTAGAACT
>JANHFM010002260.1:401651-419011 GCA_032468115.1 Grayia smithii
GTCTAGTGAAGAGAAGGACCAGGGGAGACATGATAGCAGTCTTCCAATACTTGAGGGGCTGCCACAGAGAGGAAGGGGTCAAGCTATTTTCCAAGGCACCTGAACGCCAGACAAGCAATAAGGATGGAAACTGAACAAGGAGAGATTCAACCTGGAAATAAGGAGAACTTTTCTGACAGTGAGAACAATCAACCAATGGAACAGAAGCTGCCTTCGGAAGTTGTGGGAGCTTCATCACTGGAGACTTTCGAGAAGAGACTGGACTGCCATCTGTCAGACATGGTGTAGGGTCTCCTGCTTGGGCAGGTGGTTGGACTAGATGACCTACAAGGTCCCTTCCAACTCTGTAAATCTGTTAATCACTTCCTCACATTGTGGTGACCTCGCACATGCTATAAAGGTGGGATCCATCATTACCAGAGAGAGATCGAAGGACATTCTTGGGATTTGGATGGTAAAATAGTTTTGGGAGGAGAGGTAGGGCCATAATCCTGACTATTAATTTTAATTTTCTCACAATGTTATGTTGCGCATTCGAGGCCGTTAAAATGGAAGTTGTGTCTGGTTGGAGAAACACTACCCCATACAATTAGCACACACACAAAAAAATCTCATCAAAAATCTTTCCTCAAACTTACAGCCAAACTTGCAATTGCAGGTAGTCCTCAACTTACAACCGCAATTGAACCCCAAATTTCCATGGCTAAGCAAAACAGTTAAATGAGTCTTGCCCCTTTCTACAATTTTCTTGCCAGACTTGTTAAGTGAATCACTGCAGTTGTTAAATTATTAACATGGTTGTTAAGCAAATCTGGCTTCCCTACTGACTTTGTGTCGCGAAAAGGAGATCCCTTGTCCCCAGGACACTACAACTGTCATAAATGTGAGCCAGTTGCCGACTGTCCAAATTTTGATCACGACCACGGAGATGCTGCAACAGTGGTGAGTAAGGAAAATGATTCACTTTTAACAATGCCGTTGTAACTTTGAATGGTCACTAAATCGAGGACTACCTATATTCCAAAACATGGGAAAGTTTACCTCCGGAGGAATGCTGTCGTCCGAATCTGAACTCTCGTCACACTCGCTGCAGTCCAAATTCATCTGTAGCAGTTGATCGATGGTGGCATCTACCGCACCATTGTTGGCCCTCAAGACACATTCAATGATGTCATAATCCATGTTGGGGAACATGGTCTTGAAATCCTCCATTGCCTGGTTAAACTCCAGCCTCCGTACTTGCCTTGCGGGGCGGCTATTGTTAAGTTCTTGAGCAGAAGAGCTGTTCCTTGAGCCGCCATTGCTGCTGCTCCGTCGGAACAGACTTGTCATTTTGGATAACCGTTTTTGGAAAATGTTTAAATTTTTTTCAAATCGGCTTTTGAGGTAGGAAAAGAAAGAAGCGAGAGAAGAAATGTATAAATCCAAGAAGAAAGGAGGGTGAGGCGCAATCTGCCTTCCAGTTTTCTGGTCAAGAAGAAGCACCGCAAGCGTCTTGCAGGACGACTGGCCGATAATCTACCACAAAATGGCGGCACATTGGAGATGGCGAAACAAGATGGAGCTGAGGGAAGCCTGCAGAGTTTCAGCCCTGGGTCAATCCACGACAGAAGGAAATTGGTGGAGAAGGACTTCTTCAGAGATATAAGAGCGTCCAAATCTCCAGATGCATTTCTTTTACTGAAAAATGAAGAAATGTTTTTGTTTTTTTTTAAAAAGGAGTAAGCCATGTTATAATATAGAAAATTTATATCAATACCTCTCCCATCTTCCCTCATATAAGACTTTTCGATAGCTTTGCAGAACTTGAGATGAGTTTGCAGAAGAAACTTCTGATTTTTTAAAACAATTTTTGCCACAGATAGTCCTTGACTTACGACAGTTTGATCCGTGACTGTTTGAAATTACAACAGCACTGAAAAAAAGTGAGTTTTGACAGTTTTTCACATTTATGACCGTTGCTGCAGCCTCATAGTCACGTGACGAAAATCCAGACATTTGTCAACTAACTCATATTTATGACGGTTGCAGTGTCCCAGGGTCATGTAATCACCTTTTGTGATCTTCTGACAAGCAAAGTCAATGAGCAAGCCAGATTCCCTTAAGAACTGTATCACTAACATAACTGCAGTGATTCACTTACTGTGGCAAGAAAGGTCGTAAAACGGGTCAAAATTCACTTAATTGTCTCAACAACAGAAACTGTGGTCATAAATTGAGGATTACCTGTATTTCAAAATGTTGTACAGGTAGACCTTAACTTACAGCCATATTTGAGCCCAAAATTTCTGTAGCTAATTGAAAAATTTGCTAAGTGAGTTTTGCCCCATTTTATGACTTTTCTTGCCAAATTTCTTAAATAAATCACTGCAGTTGTTAAATTGACAAGAAGTGAATCTGGCTTCCCCATTGATTTTGTTCATCAGAAGGCTTGCAAAACAGGATCACGTGACCTCGGGAAACTGCAACCGTCATAAACTGAGTCAGCTGTCAAGCATCCAAATGTAAATCACATGAGCATGGGACCACACTTTCAAAAGTGTGAAAAATGGTCCTAAAAAAATGGTCCATAAAACAGGGTCTTATTTTCGGGGAAACACAGTACACGCTGGTTGCCAAGCACCCAAATTTTGATTCCGTGACCATGGGCGTGCTGAGGGTTGTAAGCATGAGGACTAGTCTTAAGTCACATTTTTCAGTGCCATTGTAACTTTGAATGGTTGTTAAACAAATGGTTGTTAAGTTGAGGGCTTCCTGTAACCAATGGTGGGTTGCTCCTGGTTCAGCCCAGTTCGTACGATCCAGTAGCGGTGACGATGTGAAGTCACTGAACTGGTTCTCCGTGGCCGGGAGCTGGGCCCACCCGCGCACCCGTACTTATTTTTTTCTGCTCTGCGCATGCGCAGAGTGCTTGTTTTGAGGTTTTTTCCAAGGAGAAAAGTTAGTGCGCATGCGCGGAGTGCGCATTCGGCGCAAATGCATGAAGAGAACCGGTAGTAAAGGTAAGTAGAACCCACCCCTGCCTGTAACGATTCACTGTGTAACATGCACACCCAAAATCATGGCCGCCACTTATCTGCAGCTGCTTAGGAGAGTCCAACTTTCAGAGGCCAGTCTAGGAAAAGGTCTGTTTTGAAAGAGCCAGATACTCCTACAGCTCAGAGAAAGAACGAAATCAGTGCCCGGGGGATGGATGGAGAATATGTATCATGCCCACAGCACTCTAAAGCAGCCGAGAGATGTTAAATTGATCCCACTTCTTATGAATCACCTAACTAAGACAGTAGACAGTGAAGTGAATTTGATGTACTCATGGTAAAATTATTGTAGCTGATTGCCGGTCTAAATGGAAAAGTCTATTTTAATATGTCTATGGAGATTCTCAGTCATCCAGGTCATGGTTGTCCCAAAGGTGCTTTTTCAAGGGGCAACTGGACTTTCCATTTTTTTTCCTTGAAGACATTTTGCTTCTCATCCAAGAAGCTTCTTCAGCTCCGACTAGATGGTGGGGAATGGAAAGATTTATACTCCTTGCAGACAGCTGGTCAGTTGCATTCTTTTTAGAGAGTCGTTGAGGCCACTTGGGGGTTTATCTGTGTCCTCAGGGTCACCCGAGTAGTGTAAATGGATGTGGAGTCTACTTGGAAAGTTATGAAAAGACTTGTAGTACTTTAAGTATGTTGTGTTGTACTTTAATACTAGAGCAATTAAAGACAATTTTAAGCTGTCTGAGATTTGATAGAAAATACACACAAAGAATTTACCCAAATATCTGGAGAAGATCCAGATAATTGTTTTACTGACTAGAGTTGAGTCACTGACTCCAAGCCTCAAGGGCAAACTATCTAGAACCCATCATACAAGGAAAAGATGTGTGTGTGTGTGTGTATGTGTATGTGTTTTGGGGACCTCTAGAGCTAATAGCACTTATATGCATTCCTTGATTATATGGTCCTCTAACACAAAGGTGGCTTAGTGGCTAAAACACTGAGCTTGTTGATCGAAAGGTCGGCAGTTCAGTGGTTCGAATCCCTAGTGCCGCGTAACAGGGTGAGCTCCCGTTACTTGTCCCAGTTTCTGCCAACCTAGCAGTTCAAAAGCATGTAAAAAATGCAACTAGAAAAATAGGGACCACTCTGGTGGGAAGGTAACAGCGTTCTGTGCGCCTTTGTCATTTAGTGATGACAGCCACATGACCATGGAGACATCTTCGGACAGCGCTGGCTCTTCGGCTTTGAAACGGAAATGAGCACCGCCCCCTAGAGTCGGGAACGACTAGCACATATGTGCAAGGGCAGCCTTTACATTTACCTTATATAGCTGCCCAATTCACACATAGAAGATTCTATAGCTTTCCATTCATACAACCTGGAAACTTTTCTCATTGTTCATAATAAAGTAGGACACATGGTCTTTTCAAGCCAGGATCAGACTACATTAGTAAAACTACAAGTCTTAATGCAACTAATGCAACTTTTCTAAAGATCTCATTCTGCCCTTTCAGAGGTTTCTCCCCATTCATTTGGCAATTAAGTGTTGTTGTTTTTTCTTAGTAAAAATATATGGCTGGGAGAATTCATCCCACACTCTCTCCTACCTAAAGAGTTAAAGAATTATCTAAGTTGTATTAAATGTTATTAAAAGCACTGCTTTTGATTCATGCGGCAACTGCCACAGCTGGTATGTGAACAGTAGTTAACCTTTCCATGGCATTTCTCCAGGAGGAAATATTTTGTAGTACAGCCACTGTTCTTTTCAGTAGGAATGCACCAAGTCCAAAAATGTATACTTTTATCCAGAGACTGGCTTAGAAATTCATGATTTCTATGCAGAAGGAATTTAAGAAATTTACCTATTCCTTCAGCAAGAATATCTCTGGAAACAGGGACAAATTATTACAAGGAAGCAATACAGCCAGATGCGGTGGTGGTGGTGGTGGTGATAGTAGTCATGGTGAAGGAGGAAGAGGAGAAGGAGAAAGATTGCTTTTGCAGGCTAGTAACAATCTCATAAAATTAAGTGGAGGTTTGCGCTAAGCATAATGCAAATCCCACTGACATTAGGTTGGCAATAGCAGGAATTTAGCAGAAAAACCAAGTATGTTAACCAACTTAGAGGAGAGGATTTGTCTATTTAGGAATATCTTGGTCCTCAACCATTAAGAAATCTAAAGATCAAATCACCCTTTTAAATGAGGATCAGAAACAGAGAAATATCTGTTGGCATTTGAATACTCTCATATTGAGTTAATGTCCATGATTAATGTTTTTATTGTTCCAATATAGAATACTAGCTGGATACCCGTGCTTTGTTACTTCACATTTACGACCATTGTAGCATCCCCAAGGTCTTGACAGACTCTCATTGTCATCATCATCAACAAAGTATATCTGGAGAAATGAAGGCTGCTGAGAGGCCCTGCCATGATACTCCCTATCCTGTGGTAGACCTGCCCCTGTACTTTTTGAATGTTGGTATAATTTCCCTCCTTCACCTCTCTGGTTCCAAAAGACGTCATTTTGAAGCATCCGTTGTACTTCCGGGCAGCAGAAAGACAGTCTGCTGAAACACCCTTTAACTGGTTTTAACAGTAGAAGGAACAGATTCGTCTGAACTGAGGAGGTCAGTGTAAGAAGAGAGTTGGGGCTGGGACACTTTGCAGAAGAATTTTGGTTCACAATCCATGGCTCAGTGGTGGTCGAAACACATAAGGGAATATCTCTCCCGCCGCCTTGAGTCTGGAAGCAGTTCCATAGGTGGAAGGCGTTCCATTGGTAAAGTAGCGATGTTTAGTACTATACGGAGCCCCAAACTGCTCCTGAGTGAAAGAATGGAACGTCTGCCAGTTTGACTTGAGGTAATGGAATGTGAGGCAAGTGGTTGGAACTTTTCAGGTGGGAAGGGGGCGTAGCATCAGAGCATGTTAATAATATACTATATATGAATATACTATATATGAAATACTAATGATCTGATGGTCATTTTGAAAAATCCTTTGTTAGCAAGCACCTAGAAGCCAAGAGGAACGTATGTGCCAAATTTCAAGTTTGTAGGCTTTACCATTCTGGAAATTTTGTGATGAGTGAGTGAATTTCGCTTTTATATATATATAGGGTATGTGTGTGTATCTTGCTGTAGGTCTAATGACTGTATATATGTATACTGACATATATGTAAAACAACACTTCAAATGAGAGCCATATAACGTAGTGGTTAAAATATGGTACCAGAATCCAGAAGTCTCACCTTCAAATCCATTTTTAGCCATATAAGCTCATAGGATGACTTTGAGAGATGACTTCCTTTCAGACCAATCTGTCTATACCAGGTTATTGTTACGGGGAAACATGGGAAGGGTCAGCATTGTACAAGCTGTCTTGTACTCCTGGAGGAAAGGAAACACACTAATTCTAACAAGGAAATTAATATAAAAATGAACTATAACCATGAAAGCATAGTGCACTCTCCCATGATCATTTTAGCTTGTGTATGTGCTGGACTTTAAATCCTATAAGCCATGTTGCCTAGGAAAAATACGGAAAGTGATATTGAACACAAAACATTGCTTCTCTGCTTATATAGAATATAGAGTTGGAAGGGACCTTGGAGGTCTTCTAGGCCAACCCACTGCTCAGGCAGGAAACCCTATACCATTTCAGACAAATGGTTGTCCAATGACTTCTTAAAAACTTCCAGGGTTGTAGCATTCACAATTTCTGGAGGCAAATCATTCTTCTGATTAATTGTTCTGACAAAAAAATTCTCCTTAGTTCTAGGTTGCTTCTCTCCTTGATTACTTTCCATCCATTGCTTCTTCTCCTACCCTCAGATGCTTTGGAGAATAGTTTGACTCACTCTTCTTTGTGGGAAACCCTGAGATATTGGAACCCTGCTATCATGTCACCCCAGTCCTTCTTTTCATTAATCTAGGCCAGGGATGGGTTTCAAAACCCGTTGCTACCGGTTTGTTTGTGGACGCTCGCATTTGCGCGCAACACTTCTGTGCCTGCGCAGAAGTGACCGGGCAGGTGGGTGGAGCCTCCCACCACCGCCATTACTGGTTCACCAATCCGACAAACCGGTAGCAACCCACCACTGATCTAAGCATACCCAATTCCAGCAACCATTCTTTATATGTTTTAGCCTCCAGTCCCCTAATCATCTTTATTTAACTTTAACAGATCAGAATCTATGTAAGACAATTCTGCACTGCAACCATAGTAAGATTTTCCAAAGTAGAAGGAAATGAGGAATATACATCATACAAAAACCTTCCCAGTCATTGATTATAATGAATAAATATTAAACCTGACCAGAGACAATGGAATTGATGGAAATAATTAAAGCAGCACAATGAAACCTTTTGACAATATTCAACAGGAAAATGAGACAATGATTTGCATAGTGAATTTATACCAATGGATGAAAAACAAAATTGCCCTGTAATTTTGTATTGGTGTATAGCAAGGGTGGGCAATTTTCTCAAGAGGCCGCTTAAGAAACGGTGACAGTTGTGAAGGGCTGAATCAATAGGGCTGTGAACGTGCCTAGAAATGCATGCAAACATACATAAATGGGATGGGGGAATGCCATCACCTTCAAAATAAAAGCAATGCAGTTGTATTGCAAACATTTATTTACATTTGGTTTCTAATTTCTGATTGACCTCATGGAAACCAGACAAGGACAGCCAAAGGGTTAGATCAATGGTGGATTGCTACCAGTTCACCCCGGATCGGGCAGACCAGTAGTGGCAGCAGCACCTAACCTGGATGTCTCTGTGCAGGCACAGAAGCGGCACATGCATGCACACCCATGACCAAACCTGTAGCGAACGAAACTGAAACCCACTACTGGGTTAGATGTGGCCCAGGTCATACATATATACACAGGTCATACATACATATATATATGTATGTATGTATGTATACATATATATATATACATACATACATATACATGTATGTATATATATATATATATATATGTGTGTGTGTGTGTGTGTGTGTATGTGTGTACAATGAAGTTGACAGTAGCATGAGTGTACTAATATTTCAAATCTTTTGGATATCACCTTGAATACTAAATAAATACAATAACAGGTATTTTAAAAGAAATAGTTTAATCAGAAGACAACCAACATCTTTTAATTAGTGGTGGTGATTTACCATTTAATAAGATCACCATGCATACTATCACTTATTTTTCACTCAGTTATTTATTTGATTAAAAACTATGTTGAATTAATTAAACATTGAATCTCTTTCATAACAATAATTTCTGACAAGTCTTGCTTTTTCAACTTTGCTTGAAAGCTACTAAAGATTAAAAGCATAAGCAAGACTTCTGAGTAAAACTAAGGATACTTTTGTCAGACTGCAAATACTTTTGAGCCTATGTATGACCAGGTGAGTAAGCAATCAAACTCTCAAGTTTATTTGCCTTCCCTTCTCACTGTGGGAAAAAATAGCCAAAAATAATAATAAAAAAGAACTTCTTAAGAGGAAAACAGCCATTGGGAAAATCATATTTCTCATTTTGAAAAGGTTCAGGACTTTGTCATGTTTATTTTTCACCCTCACAGGTTATCTGCAAAGAGAGAAAATAAGTAAGAGACAGATATGACATAATGGCTAGAGTCTTCAGTTTAATCAACAGAAACCAAGTTTGAAATGCCAATGTTGCATTGTAAGTGTATTTGCTGTGGGTACACTAGAGTCACACCTATTTTTACAAGTGTGAAAAGGCTACCTGCCCAAACATGCAGTGGATTCATTTCAGACAACTTGAATGAAATGCCAATGGTTATGGCTGTAGATACAGTTGTACTACCGGTACATACTATAATTTGTTTATTAAAGTTTGAAACCACCTGTCTCTCTTACAGAGGATTCCTTACAGACAGCTATAATTACATGTAGATAAATTCAGTTGTGGAGTTCACATAGCAGCCTTGGGCTAGTTCAGGGGTCTGCAACCTTAATTACTCAAAGTGGACCCATTTCCCACAGAAAAGAAAACACCGGGAGCCACAAAACCTGGGTGGGCGTGGCCAACTCAATGTCACTCACTTCCACCAGTCACAGGTCCCCCTAGCCATGCCCCTAGTCATTAGGGCAGAGAACCAGTTGTTAAAAAACACCAGGAACTACAAAATCCTTTTGATATCTCTCTCTCTCCCCCTCCCTCTCCCCCCTGTCTCTCTATCTCTGCCCTGGCCATTTTCCATCCCCCGCCGTGGCCCTACCTTCTCAGGCCAGGCGAGGAGTAACTGGGAGGGGAGGGCGAGGGGTGGGGCCAGCTAGTGGTGGGATCACCCGACAGGGAACCACAGCAGAGGGCCCAAAGAGCCACATGCGGTTCCGGAGCCACAGGTTACTGACTCCTGGGCTAGTTAGTATCACACCTTATGAGTTACAAATGCTGTAGGGTTTATTTAACTGTAGTACATTCAAATGAAATACTATTGGTAAAGTTCTCCCAAGTTACTAAAGCAAGTCACATTTTATCAAATAACAAAATAACATATTTGGAAGGGATCTTGAAGGTTTTCTAATCCAACCCTCTGCTCAAGCAGGAAACCCTATACATATTTCAGACAAATTGTTGTTCAATCTCTTCTTTAAAACCTTCACTGTTGGAGCACCAGTGGTGGGTTGCTCCCAGTTCGGGCCGGTTTGCGCAATCCAGTAGCAGTGATGCTGTGACATCACCAAACCGGTTCTTTGCGACTGGAAGCTGGGCCCACCCACGCTCCCGTACTTACGGTTTTCTGCCCAATGCACACTCTGCACATGTGCAGAGCACTTTTTTTGAGGTTTTTTTTCCAAAAAAAGTTACTGCGCATGCGCGGGGCGCGCGCGCACCAATCACATGCAAAGCATGTGCATCAAGAGAACCAGTAGTAAAGGTAAGTAGAACCCACCCCTGTGGAGCACCCACAACTTCTGGAGGCAAGTCATTCCACTGATTAATTGTTCTAACTGTCAGGAAATTTCTCCTTAGTTCTAGGTTGCTTCTGTAAGTCATCACATACAGGGAAAACTCAAAAAATGAAGAATAAGAAACACTAACACGTTGTATGAATCATCTTGTTGATTCCCCATGCATCCTTTGTCAACTTTAAAGATGCTTTCCTAAATGTTTCAGCTTTTAGAGTTGGAGAGAATTTCAATCATAGCAAACACTTTCCAGTGCCATGGTTCCCTAAGAGTATCTGAAAGTTATTTGTACACACCCTACACAGTGTAATATTTTTGATTGAACATTTTAGAAGAAGTAAAAAAACAAAACTTTGCTTAGTGTCTCACAGATATCACCCACATACGCCATGTCTATGAGCAAAGTTCATTCTCACTGAGATCACTTGAGTTTTGTGCTTTAACTACAGACCATTGGCTGTCTAACAGACTATAATATAATGAGGCTAATTTGTAAAAACCTGTGTTGACTGAAAAGTGGGTAAGCCTACAGGGGAATTATTTCACATCCTGTTCTATTCTCCTCTAATATTTGACTGGGAAATGAATAGCTAGGAATTTATGAACTGTAAAAATGTGTCTGGGTAAAACTTCAGGTTTCGATATTATATATTAGTGCTAGTTTTGGGGGGAAGCTCATTGCAACAAAATCATACAATGTTTTCAGCGGTGTCAGACCTCTGCAATATAAGGGAAAACCCGCAATTATTGTTAATTAATAGTGTATCAAAGCAGATACAGGAAACCATTTTTTTAATGGTAAAATATGTGTTCTATATACATTTATTCAAATCAATAGAAAATGACAAATCTATTCTTAGGTGTGCCTCACAAAAAAAGAACCTTTTTGTGTATAAAGCAAAATTCAATATTCATTTACTTTCTGCTCAACACACACACACATGCATACACATATAGATTCTGTGTGTGTGTGTGTGTGTATGCATTACAATTAAAATATATTTCTATTAGAATATATATCGTTTAAAATGTTGATCTTGCAATAACTTTCTGTAGCAGGTAGAAGCAAGCCATATCATCATGGCAGGCTTCACACCAGTGGTAGGTTGCTACTGGTTTGCCCTGGTTCGGGCAAATGGGTAGCAGCGGTGACGGGAGGCTCCACCCACCTGCCCAGACATCATCAAATACACTCTGTGCATGCACAGAAGTGGCGCATGTGCGAACCGGTAGCAAAGGTAAGTGAAACCCACCCCTGCTTCACACATCATGGTAAACCATAGTTTATTTTAACTGTATTTTTAAAGACATAATGGCCAGTGTCACAAACTGCTATTTTAAAAGATAATTTACTAGTGTCATACAGTAAACTGTAAAGTAAACTATATCATGAGAACCAGGATGGTTATTGGAGTTACCAATGCCAAGATAAGACTTTAAAAAAATAAAATGTATTAGTTCATTTGAAAAATAGTCTGTGATGAAAAGAAACTGAATTCATTTTTTAAAAAAAATGCTAATGCTAATCAGAACTAATTCAAAAGTTAAGTCAGAAGAACCATTTTTCAAGCAAATTCCTTAGGATCATATCTATCATCTGCTATCACGTTATATCTGAAGTCCAATTCAGCCTTCGAGATATTTTTTTTTCAAAGACTTTCATGAATCAGTAATTTTTCGATGGAGAAATCAAGTAGTTATATGTTTTATAAGTCCTTTGTCTAATTAATGTTTTTTTTTCCTTTTAAGCTATCTCATGAATACGAATTACTGAAAGAAGAGATTACCACATGTAGCACAACTTGAAACTAGTTGGCATAAATATTTAAAAGAGTTAACAAAATCAGCACAATAGCTGCAAAATTACCATATAAAATGGCATATTGTGTCCTTTGAACTATGTGTCTTTGCCAAGAGTATGTGCACAATGCGGAAGCTCTGAAAAGGAGAAAGAGGCTTAATTGCTCCGGGTGCCACATCTGCCCATTTATGGTCATCATAGACTAATACCAAACCTGACTGGCTTCTCACCTGAATCCCTGTTCCGTGACTTAAGCTTGAGATCTTACAAAGGCATTATATGTTCATTTCAAGGAAAGAGCATTCTCACCCACACCCTTATTCTACCGCCAAGCGATGTATTGCAAGCCAACTACAATATAAAATATCCTTTCAATTGATTTTACTTTGTTATATCAACTTCCAAAGAGCACAACACAATGCAGAGAAATTAAGAGACTCTCTAGCTCTCCCTGCATAGTACATATATATAGACTGCATTGTAACATATATACAGAATGGCAGATAAAAACCCTTCTAAATACCTTGGATGTGCATGTATGGAATTTGTGTCAATACTGGATTTGGAAAAAATGTAATGTAACTGGAAAAGGAAAAGCTGGAAATTGAGAAATGTTTTGCTGTATGTATGTTCTCAGAACCCAAAAGCTCAAATGTTATTTGGTGTGTTTGGGCTCATAGAGTTTTGTGAACAGAATCGATTGAAGCTACTCTGGTTATTAAAACTATGGCTTGGTTTTGTAAATATACAGTATGTGAGGGTTCTCTAGTAAGATACCCAAGACTGATAGAATAAAATAAGTATAGTGAAATGATGATGCCCACACAATAATTCAATGCACCCCTCCCCTGTGCATGAGGTGCAACCCCCCCCATGCTCCCCCCACTTTTGACATGCGATGGCCCAGTGGGCCCAGTAGGCCTGTTTTTCGCCCTTCCCAGGCTCCAGAGGCTTTCCTGGAGCCTGCAAAAATGGCCTTCCCCACCTCCCTGGAGGCTCTCCGGAGGCCAGAAACAGCCTGTTTCCTGACTTCTGGTGTGCCCGGAAGGCCTGAAAATCAGCTGCATGCATGCTGGAGCTGAACTAGGGCAACACTCGTGTGCCCACAGATATGGCTCCGTGTGCCACTTGTGGTACACGTGCCATAGGTTCGCCATCACGGGGCTAGCATATGTACAAGCTTATAAAGACAACCATCCAAAACCTTATAAGACAGTGTTTCTCAGCTTCAACAACTTTAAGAAGTACGAACTCAAACATCCAGAATTTCCCAGCCAAGAGCCAGTTTGAGGTAATGGTTAAGGCCGTGATGGCAAACCTCTAGCATGTGTGCCAGAGGTGGCATGCAGCGCCCTTTCTGTGGGCACATGAACTGTCACCCCAGTTCAGCTCCACCACAGATGCGTGCGCACCTCTTGCCAGCCAGCTGGTCTTCAGGTCCCTGCTGCACATGCAGTGGGTGGGGCACATGCGGGGGGGGGGCACGTGCACATGCACAGGGGGCAGGGGGCAAGTGGAGAGCATGTGTGCACATTGCATTTTGGGAGTTTGAGCGCATGCGTGTGCATCTTGCGTGCACACACGCGCTTTGGGCACTTGGTCCAGAAAAGGTTAGCCATCACTGGGTTAAGGCATCAGGCTAGAAACTGGGAGTCAGTAAATTCTAGTCCCACCTTGGGCCCAAAGTCATCTGGGTGACTTTGGGCCAGGCACTTCTCTCAGCCCTTGGAAGGTTGCTTTTGGAAAAACCTTTCCAAGAAAACTGCAGGGACCGCTCCATAGTCTCCAAGATTCAAACAAGATTGAACGGAAGAAGAAAAAAAGGAAGGACATACAAGTTCAATTTAATCCTGACAAGACAGAGGTTCTTCTAGTCCAGGGGTGTCAAACTCGGGGCATCACATTGTCATTATGTGACGTATTGTTTTTCTCCCCTTCACTAAACCAGGGGTGGGCATGGCCAATGCGTGATGCATCTGGGCCATGGGCCACGAGTTTGACACCCTTGTTCTAGTCAGTTGGACAACAGACCTAAGGTTAGACCTTGAAATTATTGACTCTTGCACATTCAGGGTTAAAGTTTAGGTAAACTTCTATATTAGCTTTAAATCTGTGTGCCTAGGCTTTTTTAGTGTGGTCAGGAACACTTTAGAGTATTAAGGGAAGAATGCAAGCTATATCATTTTTTGCCATTTCAGCTCTGCTTACATTAAAACACACTGAGATTACATTCTATTTGGATAACCATAGCATATTCCACTGTTAAAAAATATTCATAATCTTCCATTTGTTCAATATCTGTTAGTCAAACTATAAACCAAATTTGGGTTATACAGAACACACATAATTCCCAAGTTAATCCATTTATTTGGCTAATTATCAACATCTGGGAATAATCCAGACTTAAAAGCTACCACAGTTTTAAAATTAGGGGCACGTTATCCCCTTTAGTTCAAGCAGAGTCATGCCTAGTAGCAGTTCTACGTACTCCTTCAGGCAGCTCCGTCAGTTAATACACAGCAGCAAAGGAATGGGAGAGATGCACTTCATGATACCGTTAAGCCAAGGAAAAGACTCAAGGGAAACACAGATCATAATTTTTAAGGATATCAGGCATTGAGATTGCTAGGAAGTCAAGTTCCTAGAAGATGTTAGAAAATTCTTTCTTTTGGTGAGAGAAGTTTAACAGTGGAACCAATTATCAAAAGAAGTAGGAAACTCCCATACATTAAATGTGCTCAAGCAGAGATTTTTGTGCTTTAACCAGATCTTGCACTGCGAAATCTATTGGAATTGATGGGATAAATGCCCTCTTCCAGGTTTATGAATCTAAGACTAGAAGCTGCAGAACAAAAGTTCAATGAATGTGAAAGCTTTCAACCAGTGGTCCTAGAGCTCTGGTCATGGCCTCAGGAAGACATTAATGAACCATTCGTGAGAATGGTTTGGGTCTGAAGACAGTCTTTACTCACAATTACTTCTTTTTGAAAGGCCAACAGTGGCATTTATGGGGGAGACTCAAAAAAAAATCAAGATTATGGCCACAGTTGTGCAACATTTTATAGGGCAACTTTTATTCTCTTTTATATCTGTCACATTAAAAAAAAAAGGATGTAACTCCAATTGCATAGTTGTAGATGTCATTTAGACTATTTTATCCATGGAGGCAAGTGGACCAGCAATTTTTAAAATGTATTTTGTTGAAAGTGCTGACATGCCAGGCTATTGTTTATGTTTTTGAATTTATATTTAGTTGAGTTTACACACCAAACTAAGCCATTAACCATGGTTTAAAAACCATAATGTTTGAGACAGACTATGTGCTAAGTCATAAAGAAATCAGATCAAGCTTCTGGATTATATGCAGTTTTACCCTGTTTTGTTTCAGCCTAATATTGCCTGATTGGTTGCATTAGTGCAACATAAGAACCTAGCCAACGTTCTTGATTATATAACCTCTCCTTTGATTGGGACTGTAGCATCTGAATTTGAGATTGCAGCTCCTGAAACATGCCAGGAGTTGAAAATCATGAGATTTATTGGCCAATCTAATCCTTTTTTAATGCATTTTTTAAAAAATAAAAATATACCTGGGAATGACATCATAATATAAGCTAATCTATTGCCAGGCATTTAAATGGCATTCCATAAAATGATTTTATGCTTTTCAGCAACATTAATTATACCACAGAGATAAAGAGAAATATTTTGTCTCGTATTAATAAATTTATTTGAGGTTATTAATACACTTTGAGGTCTCTCAGCTTTTATATGCAACACTTGACCTTCACCAAATATTAGCCAGTGACATGTAATGAATGTCTACTTCAAAGATGTTGCTTCTAGCTCCTTTCAAGTAAGGAAAGCTGTCCAGAATAGTTCAGTATGTGCAGTTCAAATGCCTTGGTGTAAAAATATAGGGAGGACAAGGCGCTACATTTAACCTTTTTGTTTATTTAAGTTTCTTTTAGGCACCCTGGTGCCGAAAGAATTGACTTTTTCTAGGCCTAGAAAAGGAGGGACAATTTGGGGTGGAAGCCTCCCACCCAATCTAGCATAGGAAAGCTTTCTGTTGCCAAGGGAGTGAGGAGAAAATTCACAAAACATCCTTTTAATGTGCTTTATGGTGTTTGTTCTGTTGTAAGAAAGCCAAGTCAAGGATAAGAAAGATGATGGTATGTTTCAGGGATGCAAAAGCTGTGTGTACTTAAGAGGAATGACACAAGCAGTTGTATTTCTTCCTTTACTTCTCCTGAGAGCTAGAAGGAAAGTTTTCCTAAATAACCAAGTAGAGAAGAATTGTGCTCCCAGGAGAGGGAATGCTAGTGTGTGCACAGTTACTCCTCCTCCACTCCTTCTCCACCTCCACCACCTCCACCTCCTCCCTCCTCAGGCTTTCCAAAGGCTAGCTTCTGTCCTCTGACAGGAAGTACACAACGGATGTTTGATGAAAAGGCTACTGGTGCTTATCTGTCATTTGCAAGGGTGGGGTGCTTTTCTCTCTCCCTCTCTCCCTCTCCCTCTCTCTTGAGCAGGGAGGGAGAGGTCTACTCTGTGAGTATGTTTGCTCTGAAAGATACATGACCCAGCTCTTTTTCAGAATTATTGGTTTCCTCAGCTAAAGCTCATCCACATGATTCATCGAGCTGTCAGATAGATTTGCCAAAGAAAGCCTCCTAAAATTGTACCTCTTAGGGAATAACGTTGGTGAGGAAGGCCAGGCATGCACGTCACACAATCAGCCTGTTTTTGCATTTTACAGGAAGGAAGATATGTTGTCTCGAGATCAGTTGATGAGCCGACTTTCCTGTGAAGAAGAGGACTTCTCCCCAGCCTGCCTCCATCCTGTGAATTACCACCCCCGTAATTCCCAACCAGAACTCTCTGAAGCAGCTTTCGGCTCAGCTGTGCACAGGACTAAAGAGTTCAACATTAAGCAAACAAATAAAAACCCCATTGTGAACTTTTCCTGGTTTTAAAACCAATATTTCATATAAAATGGACTAAGCAACTGCCATCTCCAGTCGCTGTCTGGCATTCTAGTGCCCCTCTTCTTATCAATGAACAGTTAAAGCTATTGTGGTAAAATGGATTGGAGTTCTGTAATCATTGTTTGGAGAGTGATTTAATTACATTTAGGAGATTCATTGGAGGAGATTTGAATTTTGGTTTCTGTTGAAGATACTACACAGCTGAAGTAGGAGGTGAAAGTCACCAAACTCTTTTCCCTAAATGATGCTTGCCTATTTCTTTCTAACATAGAGTGACAAATGCAACTCAGGGATCAGGAAATTGTGGATATCACACATTTACCAAGAGTACAGTTTATTAATAAGCCATATTTAATCTCAGAAGGAAATTGGTTGCTGTTGTTAGAAAGCCTAAAATTCAAAAATTCAAATTTCTAAAATACAGTATGTGGGTCTCTTCTTGAATTTATGTATGTTACATCCATAGAAAGCAACTAGATATCCTAAGACAATCCTGAGAGGTGTTTTCTCTCTGTGTGTCTTGTGCTCTCTCTCTCACGCTCTCTCTCTCTCTCTCTCTCTCTCTCTCTCTCGCACGCATTCTCGCTCTCTCCCTCCCTCCCTCCCTCTCCCCCCCCCATGTGTATG
>JANHFM010002260.1:419510-432700 GCA_032468115.1 Grayia smithii
CTGCTTGATCTAGCTCGAATTAGGAGAGGTCCAGTTTTTTCCAGCTACTCTTGTAGTACAGCATGCCAGGAGAGGCAAGCATGATATAGCTGTGATCTATAGGAATGTTATCTTCTTTACCTGGATATTTGTGGAGGAACTGATTGATATTGAACTAACTGAATTGACCATCAGACCATAAAATGCAGGTCACACGCTGAATTTGGTATTTTGTTCCAATCATGGACATGATCATCTTTTCCCCTTGTAATGGATGGAATCACTAGCTGATTCAGGTTGATGTCATGGCTGTAGAAGTAGTGATTTTATTTATATGGTTTGCCCATATAGGGTTTTGGATCCAAACATTCTCCCAAAAGGAACAGGTAACTGTGTAGTTGCACAGTTGCATATCATGTATATTTTAATATCATTTATTTATGAAATATATAAGGCCATCCAACATTATGATGACTCTGTAATTTTCTAGTCAAGGGATAGGCTGACAGGCACCTACAGCTGTTCCTATTGTTTTCATTCAAAATATATATTCTCTTTTTTTAAATGAAGAGAAAGTGGTGCCTTCTCCCAAGTAAATATGTACAGTATCAAGCCAAAGAAGCAAATAGAATTTTATTTCTCTGCTCATAACTGATTTTAAAATGAAAAATCACATTTGTTCAAAGGGTATTATTTATTACTGTTGTAATGGTTGCTGTTTTTTCAACATTGATAAATAGGACTGCTGACGAATTTTTATTAGTTTTGCTTTAATAGTGAGCAAATACTATTAATAAATTCTAATCATAAGTTTAAGATACAAACCTAAACACACGTAGTTAGAGGATTTATAAGGAAATATTTGAATTTCTATCCTTCATTATACAATAATCTCTCTAATATATGTAACCCTGGATAACTTCCCATGTTTCAATAATATCAAAGAGAAAACATAATAGACACTTCTTCTCATGGGCTTTTTTACACTGCAAATTATGGCTAGCCAAAAAGATTTCAGAATGATGGGAAGCTGTGTAAGAGTATTCAGGAACCCTGACTATTAGCATCTTCAGCCACCTTCAGCAATAAAATATGACACCACCAAGAGAAATTCAAAAGAATTATCAGACATTGTGTAAACAAGGTAGAAAAGCAGAAGCCTCATCTATAAAAAGAGATTTTGTGTAACATTTAGATTTAAATGTAGCATTAGACAGGATGTTAGTCAATCCTCTACAACTTGTGACTACCTAAACCAAAGAAACCACAACAACTAAATATCATGGCCCACCAAGCAGCTTTTCTCTTATATGCTTCCTGGAGTTGTGAAAACACTGAGAGTGTCAAGTACAAGACAAGTCACAATACATGGCTCTGGGTTGAGCTGATTATGATTTGTACAGAGGTGAATAAAAGTACCATAAGTTTAATCGAATGGTAATACATGTTCATAACGAATAACTTTTGGTCAATGTCAGGATTTACCAATACTGATCAAAATGAAGCCAAGGTGAAAAAAAACTTGCTGGAAGACTTTTGCAGCCAACTTTTGTGGTGGAGTGATTCATTTGCATGTCATTGGATGGATATCAAGCTCTATGGGTGGGCACCAAAGTTTGCAAATAAAACCTTTGCTGTACAAAAGCAGTCCAACTGCTGTGACAGGAAATCGACAACAGTAACCTTTTGAACTTTCTGAGAAAGTCAAATATTGCCTAATGTTGATGTATGTCTCCATAGCAGCTGTGTGAAAAAAAATGTTTATATCTTGATCTGAAAAAAATAAATATTAGCATCCCCAAAACAGACACAGAAATAAAGCATAGGTTTTGTGATCAGAATTTTGAGATCTTGTCGAAAACAGCCATTTCAAAACTGCCCCTTCTGAAACAATTGCAATAAGCAAGTAACTGGGTGCAAATATTCCATATATGCCTCAAACTATTCTGACTGAATCGTAAACTGGACATCTAATTGTAATTTTTTAAAAATAATAATAATAATCAGTTAAAGTGCAATAATTTGCATGTGGAAAAGGTGAGACAGAAATGGAATATTAGAATTAAGATCAAGAAAGACTCCAAAAATGTTAGCTCCATTATCAGTTAGTCCTATTTTGAATGGTTTGACAGCTATCTTCTTAAAGACAGATGAAGTGGTCTCATCCAGCATATTCTGTTTAAATCATTCTGGGGAAAAGAAAATCTATATTTATAGGGACTATGCAAAAGTCCACAAATGACAAAATTGAAACAAAAATGGCAGGAATTCCACAACAGAAATGGCAGAGATAGATTACGTTTTGCAGAATTTTTCTCTGGATACAATCCTTGCTTACTCAAGAGACAAAAAAAAGAACAATCTTTTTATACAGCATCAAACATATTTGTCAAAGAAAATGAAATGAAAACACTCATCATTAGGTCATGCCCAGCCCTGGCTAACCTATTTAGCCTTCTACTTCAGGCCAAAATCGGCAAATAACTCTTTTACTGAAGATATTTCAGTAACAAGTAAAATGAATGATCCTTTGTCTGAATATTAGGTGACTCAAAAGATGAGTCAGATAATTAAAATAAAAATACCAGATCAGACTCAAGCCCGAAATGTGCCTGGGGAGGATTATAACTGCTTTAGGGGATTATTAGCTACCAATTGCATGAGAGAGGCACATGATTATGCATCGTATTTTATCACTCAACTATCAACATGGTAACAATGTCTTCTAGGAGCAGATATACGCTATGAAATTTCTGAAAATGTGAAATATTTGACAAGTCAATTTGCAAATGAAAGAAAACAGCGCTGCTGAGAGCGCCACTTTTATTTCTGGTTTGTTAGCTTTCCTGATTTTGTCATGATACCCTGCTCTCTTAATCCATCTTTTACAGGGCTGTTAAGACTGCAAATAGTAAAAAGATATTGCTCAGAGCCACTGAGGATGTCAAAAGCTTCCTTGAACCAAAGCACCACAGGTTTTCTGTTGCAAATGCTGTTCCTAAAATTGTGTTGTAACCTATACCAGATGCCAGCAATACTGTTTGCAATACCAAAGGAATTCTCAGCTTTAGAAAAGGCAAATACAAACTCATCTGGGTCAGCGGAAGTGTAACCCATGACTCTTCAATTCAACCCAATAAAAATGCCTTCATCATTTGGGTTTAACTTCTTGTTAGAGAGAGAACAAACATTAACACAAACACATCATCTTCCAATTTATGGACATTTCCTTTAACCTATTTTAAAAGATTTCTAAACTGCCTTTCAAAATATTAGCTGTTTTCAAAGCACAAAACGTGATGAAATTGTTTGGTTTATCTTTATTATAGAGTTGGCCCAAATCAAAGGACTTTGGGTGGGTTTTACATTAAATTTATAAAAACAATGAACAATGAACAATGAACAAATCAAACTGATAAAAAAGCAGCAACAATAATAAAACCACCCCGGATATTATGGATACCAGTTAGATTTAGTTGGGACTGTAAAATTGTGTTTAAAGGTCCTCTAAAAACTGGAAGGAAGAGAACATTTTGGAACTCTGGAAGAAAGGAGTTCCAAGTGTGGGAGCCACCACAACAAAGGCCTGTTGTCTTATCCATGTCTCTCTCACTTCCCTATATGTTCTCATGGGATGAGCAGATTCATTTCTGGCAAAATTTAAACATGGATACAGAACAAGTACAAGTAGTGCTTGACTTAGGAACATAACTGAGCCCAAAATTTCTGTAGCTAAGCAAGACAGTTGTTAAATGAGTTTTGCCCCCATTTTATGATCTTTCTTGCCACAGTTGTTAAATGAATCACTGAAATTGTTAAGTTAGTACACAGGTGTTAAGTGAATCTTGCTTCCCCATTGCAAAGCATCTGAATTTTGATCACATGACCATGGAGATGCTACAATGGTCATAACCAGGGGTAGATCCTACTTATCTTTGCTACCGGTTCTGTAGGTGCACGCACTTCGCATCTTCTCCTGAATGCAATGCCAGCATTCTGGAGGAGGAGGAAAGCAAACGTCGGCGCCGCATTCAGGAGAAGACACTCGCTCTCCTTCTTAAAAGCACACCGTTGTCAAAATGAAAGCAAACAGCCACAGGGTTGCTTCAGAAGGGCAAGCAGACGTGTGCACATGGTGCAGCCAGGTGGGGAGGGGGAGTGGCAGCGGTGGCAGCCCCTTACAAGCGCAGCGTCTGGAGGTGAAGGCAGGCAAGGCGGCTGCAGCGCGCCTGTTGCTGAGGAGGCAGTGTGATCACTCAGCCAGGTCAGACTCGGTGGGGGCTGCATTGGCCTCTCCACCTGCCTCATGTCCCACTCTTACTGGGTAACCGCCGTCACCCAGGCTGAAGGGAAACCACTGTGGGATCCGCAGTGGCACGGCCAGGCCTGGCCCTCTCCCTGAGCGTTTAAGAAGGGGAGCACAGCTCCAGTAAGTTCCTCTAAAAGATCTAATATTTCACACAAGAAGCACCTTCAGGCGCACCGAAAAAAGAGGCTGCGGCTGCAGGCATCTAGTGACAGGGGAAAATAAAATAAAAAAATTAAAAAGTTTTCCTATCGGGTTCTGTGGGCATGGCTTGGTGGGGTCGGGGGTCATGTGACTTGGTGTGGCTGTGAGTGACGTCAACTTGGTCACGCCCACTCAGTCACAGGAAACCCCCCCCACCAAGCCACGCCCACAGAACCAGTAGGGGAAATTTTTAGATTTCACCCCTGTCACCAACAACAAAGAAATATCCTACGAACATATAACTTTCCTCTTTTTTAAATTCACCACTAAACTACAAAATTCCAATGGAATTTGTTCCTTCTGGCCTGATACTGAATTCATTTATTTGGGCACAGAAACTTTTTAGGTTTTTTTTTTAATTTGCAGAAAAAAGGCTGATGTATTTTTAAATAAATCATAACATTAACATCTGTAATAGTTTCAGTGCCTATTAGCCCAGCCCCTTACTGGGAAAAAAATGTATTGAACAAGTGATGTAGATGACATAGCTAATTCCTTGAAAATTATACTATTTTCTTTATCCTATTCCTCCTACGCACAGAGATACATTCCATGATGAACAGTCAGGTCTGAGGAAATTGAAAAAGCTCCGTTTGTCTGAATCTCTAATGCATAGAATGAGATATCTCTCTTTTTTGTTTTAACTTGCAACCTGGTTATTTGAAAAGGATTGTTCTTGCAAGCAAGATTGCAAATAAATTTTGCATACCTGCTCAGAGATGGAGTAATGAGATGGGATGACACATGGCAAATGACAAGAAACACAGTAACACCAATGAAAGTCTGTTCAACCAAAGTATTAACTGAATTTTTAAAACTAGCCCCACCCCTGTTTCTTCCTGACGTCCATATTTTTAGGTGGGGGAGGGTCTGAGAGCACGTTTTGACATTATTTTTCCATATCATGATTATTGTTCGCCACAAATTTCAAAGGCATATTTGATTAGGTTCCTGAATTGTATAGAGAACAGTTCTTGGATGCAAGCCAACACAAAAACAACTACTCTTTAGATGTTGCAACAGTATACTTAAAGGTCAAATAATTATGTATTAACAATATTTATTTATATTATTAGGCTTTATAACAATGATTGTAATGTGGCAGGTTCTTCAGTGTAAATCACATAGTCCTGTCAAGGAAATAAGAATAATCCAGAATGGCCAATGGTGAAATCCAAATTTTTTTACTACCGGTTCTGTGGGCGTGGCTTGGTGGGTGTGGCAGGGGAAGAATACTGCAAAATTTCCTTTCCCACCCCATTCCAGGGGAAGGATAGTGCAAAATCCCCATTCCCTCCCCATCCCTGGGGGATGGATATTGCAAAATCTCCATTCCCATCCCACTCTGGGGCGAGCCAGATGTGGTATTTGCCAGTTCTCCGAACTGCTCAAAATTTCTACTACCGGTTCTCTGAACTGCTCAAATTTTCCACTACCGGTTCTCCAGAACCTGCTGGATTTCACCTCTGAGAACGGCAAGAAAAGGATTTCAGAGCATGTCTTCATTCTACATTGTAAAATCAGGATATATCAGCCAATCCATTGCTTCCTTTTGAATCTGTATAACTTAATCAATTCAGAGGTACAAATTCAGCTTTAAAAATTCCCTAACACTTAAATGTGTTAAATAAATGTGTTAAATGTGTGAAATAAAATACTCAGATGGCACCAGTACTGAGCTTCATAAAATGGCACCAGCCAAGGCAAACAAAGATGAAATCTGGTCTGATTTTGGTGCAATAAAAGAGCTGCTCCTTCCTTTGCAAACAAAACAGGACAATCTAGCCTGTCTTTGAAACTTTGGGTATCTGCGTATCTGCTTACCAAACCTCTCCTGTTCTCCATATTACTCCAGAAGATCTAAAAACAGCAAACTTTTCCCTGGACAATTGTGTAATAAATGAGGGTATTGTAAAGCTGATGGATGCTGTTCAAAACGTTTCCATTTACAACTTGTATATCAAGTGGTGGGTTGTGTATGTGGTTTCTATGCTTGCAAAAACTGCATCAAAAAAACAATTGGCACAGAAAGCTGCCTGGGAAATAAAGATGTTCTGTATTGTACAGCTGAATAGTTAATGCCTGAAGAGCAAGAACGTTAAGTCACGTATTTAGCTCGAGTCACTGTACAAGGAAGAAAAAAATAAATAAAAGCACATTTCAACAGGAATGGATTTGTAGCAGGGACTGCTTTCTTCTTACATCGCATGAACTCTGGGAAAGCACTAATGTTGAAAGATTTTCTTTATAAAAGCGAACAAAGGTCCCAACAGCCAAATTTTGAGACCTTCTGAAAGCTGAAACTTAGAACTTAGTTTGCACTTTATCAACACATTATCAGCGGAAAATAGTTTCAGTCATAGAGTCACTGATAAACATTACTAATTTGTTTTACATACTCAAAGGTCTACTTCTAGCTGCAGAAAGAGTGTATTCCAGTGGTGGGTTGCTCCCGGTTCAGCCCGGTTCGCGCAATCCGGTAGCGGTGACAGTGTGACGTCACTGAACTGGTTCTCTGCGGCCGAGAGCTGGGCCCACCCGCGCACCCATACTTACATTTCTCTGCTCTGTGCATGCGCAGAGTGCTTGCTTCGAATTTTTTTCCAGGGAAAGTAGTTAGTGCGCATGTGCGGAGTGCGTGTTCGGCGCGAATGCGAATGAAGCAAGTGCATGAAGAGAACCGGTAGTACAGATAAGTAGAACCCACCCTTGGTGTATTCCTATTGCAAATTTATATGGTAAACCAACACTCCTCAATTATCTTATAAGTGCTTTTATATTTGAAACGACTGGGGATTTTCATAAAGGATGAATAATCGAATAGGTTGCTGGTTTTGCTAAAACAAAAAATTCCAAATATTCCTTGGACTACCATTATAAAATGAGACTCATTGCAGTGAGTGGTCTTCATATATTGCTCCAGTTGTTTCAGAAGTCTGAGATGTGACATAACTGTTTTGGCTGTCAGTTTTGATCCTCCTGAAAACACTTTGGGAAATGTGTATCCCAGCACATAGATCAGTGTTTCTCAATCTTGGCAACTTTAAGATGGGTGGACTTCAATTCCCAGAATGGCTGGCTCGGGAATTCTGGGCGTTGAAGTCCACCCTTCTTAAAGTTGCCAAGATTGAGAAACACTGACATGGATAGTACATAGTAAACATACATCTTTTTATGGGCTTTTTTCCTGCAATTGAACTCAATAGTTTCGATCTCCATTTGCTCAAACTGACCAATCTATCCAACTTCCAGTCCATCCTCCAGTGATCTTTCCCATTGCCAGCAGTCCACTTTTCCAAGGCTATGTCCCACCACCACCATCACCCACCTCCTGACTAATGCCTTACTAACCGTGTGTTTCAGTGGCGGTATTCAGCCAGTTCTATCTGGTTTGGGAGAACCAGTGGGGGCTGTGGGACGCTCTGCCCACCTGCCTGGACATCATCACATCCCATTTATCTATGTTTTTGATGCTCTGTGCATGCACGGAAGGCCCTAGGCTCATTCACTCACATTTGCGAACTAGTAGCAAAGGTAAGTGAATACCACCAGTGGTGGGTTGCTCCCGGTTCGTGCGATCCGGTAGTGGTGACGTTGTGATGTCACCGAACTGGTTCTCTGCAGCCGGGAGCCGGGCCCACCCCTATGCTTACAGTTTTCTGGAAAAAAACCTCAAAACAAGCACTCTGTGCATGCACAGAGCACTTGTTTCGAGGGGTTTTTTGGAAAAAAAAGTTAGTGCGCATGTGTGGAGCGTGCATTCGGCACACGCACACGCTTCGTGCGTGCGCGCCGATCACGTGCAAAGCACATGCAGGAAGAGAACCGGTAGTAAAGGTAAGTAGAACCCACCCCTGAATACCACCCCTGATCTGTTTAGTTTTATGACATTCAAAGCAGCATATATGAGGTTGCTGGGTGCCATTGCACTGTATCTTTTGTGTAGAAAATGGAAAAAGGTACTGTTTACAAGAGGGCAGATGGCTCTTCAGAGCTTCCCTTCTCAAACAAAAAGTTCCTGAAATGAGCAAGGTATGAAGAAGTGGGAGAAAATAAGCAAGTTCACTGGTGGTATATAATAAACTCTGAAATGGTTTTAAAGCTACTTTTTTTCTTTCATGCTAATCACAAAATGAGAAATGAAGACTAGGAAGTGAAGACCATTCCAATTCTTGAAGAGCTTCTACAAGTTTTATAAGAGGACATCCACAGTCCTCCTTTCCCCATCCTCCATGTTACTAAGGCAACTCAAATTACTGTTCCCATAACTAGGCATTTCAGTTCTTACAATTTTAATTTTTTTTTTCTATTCCATTATGAAGATGTCAATTTGGATACATTTTTACCAAAAAATGGAATTCAACAAAACTTTCCTTCATCCCTATGTCTCTCCCTCCCTATCCAAGTTTTATATTTTGATTCCAAATAAGTTTTATCTATTTAACTATCCTTCTATTCATCTATCCTTCTATCCAACCATCCATCCATCCATCCATCCACCCACCTACCTATCCATCTATCCACCATCCTCAAATTTATTGGCCACCCATCTTACCACAGGATAACTCTGGGAAGCTTACAACATTGAAAGATTAAACTTGACACAAAAGGATTGGGAAATAATTTTCCTTTATTGGTATTTTGATTACAAGGACATACCTATTCCTAAAAGTCTGAAATCTTAGGAGTAATGCCGTCATTTGCTACCATCACAAATTCCGACTTATTTTTTTGTTCGTTTTTTTGTTTTTAATCCCATTTATAACCCGCCCTTCTCCGGAGACTCAGGGCGGCTTACAATTAAGCACAAGCCAATGTGCTTAGCAAATCCTTTCTTTATTTCCTTTGCTTCCAAACCAATTTGTCTTATGTAAATATGTTTCGATATTCCACTGCTCTCCCTTTTTTTCCTTTTTTCGTTCTCTATTTTTCCATTTAATCACTCACCCAGCTATAGTTCTTTCGCCTCTTCTCAGTTTTTATTTGAGTTCCAATATCGCCCTCTAGTTTTCTCCCTCCCTCTCTCCCTCCCTCTATTTCCTAAAGAATTCTGTCTTCCTTTCTTCCTCTTGGTTGCCCCTGCCAGATGCCCTTCTTCTTTCTCCCACCAATCAAAAGAACAATCAAATTATTATCAAGATGTTTTACAGCAGGTTCAAAAACACTACAATAAGAATGAAACACTAAGCAATTAAAATAACACGAAATTGGCAGATTTCCATGCACGTAATAAGCAGCACAATTATTTTCACAAAGAAAAGAGTTTTTGCTTACGGCTCAACAGGAAGCAACTAAAGGGAGTCCCACAACTGTGGAGCCACAATTAATGCTATCTATTCCATATCCCCTCCCTCTCCCCACAGCCTCCAAACTAATCTGTAAACCTGGGGAAAAATATAGCTCTCCATCCAAAGTTGCCTTCAGTTAATGTTCTTACTGTAGTTAAGCTATGCAATTTGGAGATTAGAAACTTGTTTTTAAATGCTTCGGTGGAAGGACTTCTTTATGTTGAACATCAATTCTGCATTTAGACAAAATTCAGAATACGTATATACAACTACAGTATGTAGTGAATCATGCCAGCTTTCCTGTTCCAGTCTTTTCTGGTGCCTGGCATTCCTCACCTTAGCCAATGGCCCTTCCTGATCCGTTTTTACTCCAAAACGAGGGATGGCAGCACAACTGAAGCTGGAGCTATGCATCAGTTTTTTCACACCACTGATCTGTGACATTGGCCGCTTCTTTTTCTCCTTGTCTTTTTCTTTGGGAACAGAGGTTGGGATTTCCACCTCATGCTGCTTGTCTGGAGGAGACAGAAAATACAATAGCAATGGAACAAGTCCTGTTACAAAGATCCCCAAAATTCTTCAGAAGCTTATGGGAATTCCTACTGAGATCATGAATGACAATAGAGAAGCTCCCCTAAAGAAACAGATTCCCTGCAATGAAAGGAACAAAATATAGGCTGACAGCTTAGATGATTTGATGGTTCACGATAAGATCCAGAACCTTTATGAACTTCCTTTATCTGTGATGAAAAAAACTGTGTCGTGACAGTATCTTGAAAATCTCCAAAGAATCAACATAAACCAAATCAGATCTCTGCTCCTATTAATCTGAAGAGCAGAGCTCCATTGCCCTATTATGTAATATGGCACCTTCCATCTCCATGAAGCTTTACAAAATCTAAATTCAAGACAAAAAGTAAGAGGAGGAGATGGAGAAGGATGAAGAAACTGTATCTTGTGAAACCCTTTAAAAGCACATACTCTTTCTCCCCATTTGGAGTTGGGGACTCAGCCTTCTCATTTCAAAGTTGCTATGAGCTAGCAAATTCCCTGCCCAGCATTAACAATTGTCCTTCTTGAAACAACATTTCTGAAACCAAAGAGTTAAGCATGCTGAAAAAAGTGGAGTATGAAAAGCCCCCACCCCTGCACGAGTCTCCTGCTGTTCAAAGGGAGACCCTCCCCCAATATTGAGGCACAGAAGGATTGACGTCAGCAGAAACTAATAATATTACAGACACCATGGCAACCAGAGACAATGCGTGGTGGAATGTCGGTCCTTTCCTCAAAGTGATGTTTCTAAGACCAGCCAGGGTCTCCCACCTCACCTGTCTTCTCTCTCACACACACACATTCACATACACATATACTCAAACTTGTACAACACATGAGAAAAAAAAAGTCACATAAATGGAGAGAACAAACGGGAAGAACTTTCTGTTAAATTGTTTTGCAAAAAACAAGGCTATAAACTACATGACTTTTCTATAATGTTTTAATTTTTAAAAATTTGCAAAGCGAAATCAGTTTATAAGCACCAATAGTGATATAATCAAAGCATATTCTTTATTAATATGAATAAGAACAATAGGATTAGGATTTCCTTCCAAGGTAACTGCTTAGAATGTTTTTCGATTGATCCATTTTTAAAAAAAATTATAAGCATTCATACTCATTTTCAGACAAATTTCTTTATTGTATTATCTGGACTACATACATCTGGATGATCTTTAGAAAGCAGCAGTTAGAAATTAGACAACTCTAACTTGCTGCAGCCATCTAGTGATTGTCCAGATGTTTTCAGCTTAGAGATGGTAATTCTATTCTAATTACTCTTTTTTAGAAGTGTTGTATTTTAATCATATTTTTTCAATGACCTTCAAATCCAGCAGGAGAAGTTTCAGTTATTCAGGGTCATCTATTATTGATTTTTTTAAATTTTTAAAATAATTAAATAAAAATAAATTCTATTGTATGATGATTATGATGACATCCACTCACTAACAGAAGAACTTTAAAAGACATCTTCTCTTGCAAAGCTAAGAAGAATGTACCAATCTTGCCTGCATCTTTGCCTCCTTGAAAAACAAGAAGGCAGATTGAAGTAGAATTTAGGCATTTATTTTATAGCTTCATAAAGACCAATGTTTCCCTCCTTTTGCAGTTTGCATATCAAAGTCAGAATGCATGTTTTGTTCTGCACAATTGCCTACTGTTCTTGTGCATTATCAGTGCACTTGATGTATATGTGGCTATTTTATATAGTTCTATACAGCTTCACCTACAATTGCTTCTCCAGGTGGTTTACAACAAAATTATTATAATGGAATAATAAGGGCAACACCTAAATCACTATGAAAATAGATTGTGCAAAGGATTAAAAAGAGTACATTAGTGCAAGAGAAGCATTTCTCTCTGAAGCATTAAAACAGCCACTTCGCTCACAAAGCTCATGCAGTTGTTTCTGTCCCAATTGTCTCTGCCCAAATGTACATACATAGATAATACATGTGAAAAAAAACTGTCAGAGAAACAAAATAACTGGACACACATGTATATACAGAAAGAGCCAGAGAAAGATTTCAAAAGAGTTGTGCCAGCCTTTTAAAGGACAGGGTGCCTTCGTATTTTCAACAGAGGTACTTGGAGAAATGCCTCTTTTGAATGCTATGCCCATCCTTGATAGTACAAATGAACAGGGGAAGAAAAAGGAGAACAATCAAATAAGAAATCATCCAATGACCCTTCATATTAGGAAGACCAAGGTGAATAGACAGGTCTTCAACAGGATTCTAAAAGATATCATTGGAGGCATATGAATTTCAAGCGATTGTGCCACAATATAGATGCTGTCCCCAGAGTGAAAACCTACTTGCCTACTTGCATGTGAGTGCAAGATATCAATTTCTTCAATGGGGCATATATAGAAATACTGATGACCCAATGGACTAAGACCATTTTAACCAAGTTTTTTATTGTCTGTATTATTATTCTCTGTATATATCCATCTTTTGGCCAATTTGCCTATCTGAAAACTGAGGATAGCATTTCATGAATCAGATAAAATTTGAAGAATTAAAGTCAGATATATATTATATTTTGCTAATCTCTATATGTTTGCATTACACTATTCACATTTGGTAAGTGCTATTCTACACAAGGTTTTATGTAAATTTGCTGCCCAGCGAAACCTAATTTTTTGGACTCATTGATGATCCATGATTGGGATTGCAGTGATTATCTCAAACAAGATTCAACATACAGTCCATATTCAAAATGTTAATTTTGTTTTGGGAATCTTTATCTTTTGCTATTAATTGATAGAACCTCGGTGGTGCACTTAGCTAGTGCACTGCTAAGTGTTTCCACTTAGCTCCATCTGACTGCAATTAGTGCAAGTTCGAATCTCACCA